>JASCIV010000645.1:962-15275 GCA_030374735.1 Gracilaria caudata
GTTTCCAAGAGAACCAGTCACATCTTTATCGTCCAAACCAGCCGAGACGGCAATCCTGACATCTTCCTCCGGCGGATTCTTCTGCGAAAACTGCTATAAAGCGCTCCTTGACATCATTGTAGCGACCGGCCTCTTCGATGAGGCTTTTATTGGACGCAAAATTGTCATAGTAAAGGTTGAAAGCTACTTCCTCCAGATGGCAAAGGAGCTCAAGAGTTTTTTTGAAGTCGCATTTCTCTTGCATAATAATATTGTCATATGCGAAAAAGGAGCGACGAACATTCGAAGAAGACTTACTGTCAAACACATTTTTAGTTGTGTTCGACGATGCGGCTAAAAAATTTGAAGACATGCTAGAAGAACTTTTGCAACAGAAATGAAACGAAGAACAAGACGAATTGGGCCTCTTTGAGAGTGTCATGAAAGCTGCTCAAAGCGACAGGTGTTAGCCGCCCCTCTTTTCGTTTACTTCTTGATGCTGCCCCCTCCTCCTTTGTTGCACTCGCGACGACGAGGGACAGGGTTAAGTGAGCTCCGAGCCACGTGTGGTGCAGCGCGCACCACACGTGGCTCACATTGAGTTTACAAAGATGGAGGTGAGAACTCGTCTTGTATCCGTACGCCGGCGGCTCTATGTCTAGCTGGCTACGTGTGTGACAACACAGTTTAGAGCCTCTTTTTTTAGCATTTTTAAATGTTTAAAAACATTCACGGCTTTTATGCTAACCTTCGTAGGCTTCTACACGTCCCGTAGAGACGACCCACCACACCGGCACTGCTATGGCTCTTCGTCGTCGTTGTTAACGCAACTTGTTCAATCAACAAGGCTACGCTATCGAAACAAGCTTCGTAACTGAACGCATTGGACTTCACAAGCTTCTTTTCAAGGGTTATTTATGGTGTCCATGTGCCTGTGGTGATAATAAGCGGTATGAGTGCGATCTTAGTTGAATAGAACCATCAGCTCTGTTCCACTCTTGATACTAGCAGACCATTTTGCTTCTTGCGCTTGCTTGGTTCCGCAGATTAGTAGTCACCTACTGAGACGTACTTTCTCAGGAAAGAAAGGATGGATGAAATTTTAGAGCTTCAGCGGCAGCTACAAGCTGCGCAGCAGACTTCCACTTCTCAAAAGCTTTCAGAGCGAAATTGCATTGAGCTGGTAATGAAGCTGCAGTCACTCAATCTGATTGATCTTATATTCACTCGATCTGGTAAGGAATATCTCACTCCGCAGCACCTAGTAGTTGAAATTGAGGATGAGCTCCTGGCTCGTGGTGGTCGCGTGAATATAATCGATTTGCCGGACGCTCTAAACGTATCACTCAACCATATTGAAGCTGCAATGCCAAAAATTGTCAAAGATGATGACTCTGTTCGCTTGGTAAGAGGTGAAGTTCTCACAGGCTACTACCTGGATGGTCTGGCAGAAGAAGTGAATGACAGCCTTATAGCGTCTGAAACCGGCACGGATGAAGTAGGAGCAATTGCTACTCGCTACTCTCTCCCAGTTGATATTATTCGGGAGACTATTGCCAAACATGAAGGATCATTAATTCAAGCAAAGTATGAGGCCAGCTCGGGATTGATTCGATCCGCCACGTCTCTTGCACGTCAGGAATCTGCTGCGAGGGGTTTATTGCGAGCAGTCTGTGCCCCAACTCTGCTTTCTGACCTAGCAAGCAGCAGCGGACTGCCGCAGTCGTTAATCCATCGAATTGCCACAGAGATGTTACGCGACGGCAGGGTGTCGGGTAGAATTGAGGGAAAATCGTCAAGAGCGATCTTGATCCCTGAGGTCTTTATCAATGCTTCCGTTGCTGCGGTTTCTTCGGCGTTCAATGCGAGGGGATTCGTTTCATTTGGACAACTTCGTAAACTTTACATCCCAGAGGTCTCATCGTTTGTTAAAGACCATTTGTCTAATGGCTTGGCGCTACAAGACTGCGTCATTAGCTCCGTCCTTCTTGAAACGATGGCTGCTTCTGCTTCAGAAGCACTGCAACAGGGGAAGTGGTTAGATGTTCAAAACGCTTTGCCGCTCGACTTCCCGGAATCTGATGTCCCTGCCGTGGTGAACCGAGTGGCCGTGAATGATGAAAATGAGCGCCCTAAAGAGGAAAAGAAGAAGGTATTCAAAACAAGAAAGAAAGTGAAAGAAAGCAAATCATCGTCTAATGAGAAGCAGAATATTATTTATGGTGAACGCTTCATAGTTGCCCCACAGCTTACAACGAAACTCTCGGACATAATCACGGAGCACGCTGCGAAGAAAGCTAACGACAGAGCAAAGCTGGTCGCCGAAAAGGGAGATGTAGTTGTCAGTCAAGGGAGCTCAAAACTACCCGAGTCAGATGCGAACCAGTCGAGCAAGAAGTCAAAGGGAAAAGGGCGTCGCCGTGGCGGTGCCAAAGAAGACACAGCGCCGAAAATGCCAGCATCAGATAACGTCAACGAACGATTCCCTATCGAAGTTCCCGCGGAAGATGATATTATTGAGCTCGTTCTCGCAGATCCAGCATATCTTACACCATTTGAAACCGATTACCTTGAGTCCTCAAACGACGGAGAACTCCTTGTGCAGACCATGGTAGCAACGGTATTTGGAGAGGACGGACTTAAAACGCTGTACGTATCAAGGGCTGCTGAAGCGATCGTGAACTTGGAGCGTGAACGAGCAGCAGCCAAACTAAAGGCAGAGAAAGAGATTCTGTCAATGATGGAGAGAATTGAGATGTATTACAAATCGGCGGAGACGTTACCGGGTGAAGATATCCGAATGCAGAGTAAGGCTAGTGTTGTCGACCATCATTGTGTGGACTGCCTTTGTCAAATTGTGGACCTTGTTGCTCGCTCAATAGGGATTGTTTTCGACTCCTTGACTGCGATTCAAAAGATATCGACAAAACGAGAGAAGCTAGAGTTGCTTCGTGACACAGTTGCGGACCTTCCCCCAACTGTACAGGCCAATATTAGGAGCTTGATTTCTAGTGTGAGCGATAGGGACGGTGGTTCTGCCGAAGACTTTTTGAATCTTTACGATGAAAATGCCGTCATTCTTGACCTACCTGAGCGTCGCCCGCTTGACAACAAGAGAGAAAGGAATGTACAGGCGAACTCACGCGCGGAGCTCGTTTGCGTGTTGGATAGTGATGAAGGTAATTTGTCTCCATTGCGAGCACTGGAGATCGGCATAATGCTCAGCCACGCAAAGATATCGGGCGGTTCGGTAATCTCGGTTCCAAAAGGGAATATCTTCCAGTGTTCGAGAGCAGTCGAAGCTCAGGCAAAGGCTGGAGAAAAAGGCACAGCGCTCCAGAAGTTGCGGGAGGCTGTTGAGGCTATGGATGCGGATGGCGTGAACTTGAAAGAAAATGCTTGCACAGATCAGTACCTAGAGCCTTTGAAGGAGTTACGAAACGTAATCAGATAACCATTCCATGAACAATGCGCAAGGAATAGCTTTGAAATTGGAGAGGTTGTAGCATCAATGTGGAATTCTCATTATTCGTTAGTTGTCTGAGGAACAGCTATCGAAATTAAGGTCTTGTTGCCAGTTTTCTTCACCTGATCTAAATGCTTGTCCTGTTCTCCAGGTTTGGCGTTCTGTTGATTTGCGGTGGGTAGATTCTGATTTGTTTGCTCAGAATGATGGGGAGTTAGTCAAGCTGCAACATCAAGTCCTGTGTATACGGCAGGGGGGATTTGACACGCACCATATCCGGCTTCACTGTGATGTGAACGAGGTGCGCTCCACACATGAGGCTGGCAAATGAAGAAGTGTACAACACAAGGAGTCTGGTGAACTTGGACATGTTGGGAATAGGCTACGGGAGTATCATACACAGAAATGAAGTTGCGGTACAGGTGCTAGAGGTACGAAGGTAGCAGGCAGGTACTTCGTGCGAATGGAAATGTGATGAAGACTACCTTCGTACAAGGGTAGCTCCATGATGAAGCTACAGTACCGTCAAAGGTAGATCAACTCTGCTTTTTTTTTACAGGACATCATTTTTGTTGCTCCCGAGGGAGACCGAGAGTGGTTTAGGCGCTAGCGTAGGGCCTTCCGGTCCAAGTAATGGACCTCACGAAACCAACGATTCACGATTCCTCGACTTCGTTGTAAAGCTAATCCCTGCACTCGTGGAGCTCAAAAAGACGAAGAGTATGCTACCGAGATATACGAAGGTAGAAGTGAAGATTGAGCTGTCTGGAGGGTGCCAGCTAGGCGTGGTGGAAGCTAGGGGAAATGTCATAAACGGATGTTTGTGCGTATTCTGATTCATTTGAAATAGGTGTAACAAAGCGGGGACCTGCTAGAACAAGGCGGCAATTTTGGGACCCGCACGAAGCGCACCTGACATGAACTGAAGAAGCTCTGTGGTGTAACATAGGGTCTCGGCGTGTCAAGAGTGGTTCAGATGAGCATGATGATGAGCATGACAAAGTGAGGCGTACGCGTGGGACTGTCAATAGGTATCTATATGGGAAGGGAATATGATGTGTTGTTTACAGGCGAAAGAAGCGCATTACAAGTGATATTCACAAGTGTTGGGGCACGAAAAGCCGTAGTATGCGAACGGAACACAAACCTACACAATAACGGTGGAAGCCTTGAGACGGACAAGACGTAAACGGGGCTCACGCGAAAGCGCGAGACTCAGGTATGGTGGCACAATGAGACGCTGGTTGTCGATGAGTGCGCCGCAATGTGCGGCCTCGCACTGCTGACTGGTACGGAACGGAACAGTACCTTCGCAACCGCCGTGCACAAAAACCTCACAGGCCTGATGGGGACGAGGGGGGAGGTCAGTGGGCGGCGGTGGGGGAGATGGGGGTGGTGCCTGAGGACGATGGGCGAGCGTGCGAACTTACGTGGGTGACGTTGTTGTAGTAGTAGCGGCGGAAGAAGGCGCGACACGGGCCGGGGTCGGGAGTCCAGGTGCATTGTGGTGCCGGGGTGGGGTGACGGTCGGCGGCGACCGCCAGTAGCGGCACGATGAGCGCAAGCAGCAGCCGCAGGCGGACGCGGCGGCGCATTTCGGCGCGGGGTTCAACCGCTGAGGGGTGGCGCGGAGGGTTTGATGAGGGGGGTGCAAAAGGGGCGCTTAAAAGGCGCGCGCACGCGTGCGCGGCGCTGCTGTGGCGCCAAAACAGTTCCGGGCGAGAGCAGGAGCGTGTGTCTGGCGGCGCCGAGCGCGTGCTTCTGTGTTGCGGACGTTCGCGACTGCCGTGCTTCCGCGCGCCGGTCGCTGCTGCGGCGGGGCCTTGCGCTGCCAGTTATGACTTCCACGCAGCCGCCTCCGCTGTCGGTCATGTCGCACGACGTCGACCACAACCATCACGCTGCGCCGCCGGCTGCCGAGACCGATGCCGCCCCGGCGCAGCCCCCCGCCGTCGAACCCCCGAAGCACAGGACCTCCGGTTCCTCCCGCCGCGGTAAGCAATACAAGTGCGGCCATTGTCATGAGCTCGGCCACAACCAGTGAGTTCCTTCCCATCCCCCTTCTGCCCCTCTTTCCTCAGCATTCCTTCTGACCTGCCTTGCCTTTCCTTGCCGCCCCCGCCACTAACCCCATCCCCCGTTACAGGAAGACGTGTCCGCGTCGAGCGGCCGCCGCCAACGAGGCACACTCCATCCAGCCCGCGCTCGATGCCGACTTGTTTGGCGCCGTCGCCGGTCCCGTCCCTCCCACGCTCGTGGGCAACGGCCACCATCCGCCGGGACCCATCACGCGGGTGCAGCCCGCCAAGATCGACGCCGCCCTCGAGGCCGCCAACAAACGTGTCGTCGCCGCTGACACCGCCGTCGCCAATGCCAAGTCCGAGCAAGAGTTTGAGGAGGCCACCGCACAATTGGACTCTGCCGTGCGTTCGTTGGAGAAGGTGGCCGCTCTGGCCCATCGCTGTGCCGTCGTCGCGCATACACTTCAGGGAAATTGGGACGCTCCTCAACCTACCATTGTCGAGCGTGAGCCGAAGCGTATGCGCATCGACACCAGCGCTTCGGCGGCAGCGGCAGCGGCGGCGGCCACGTTGCCTCCAAACTCCATGGCGCTCAACGATGCAACCGGCGCCACTGCTACCGAGGCTGTGGACACCCACCAGGTGGTCGTGTCGGAGCCAAAGGAAGAGCAACATATGGACTGATCTGCGTGCGTATTTCTCATTGCCGGGAGAAGTAAAACTTCTTATCTGTGCCTGCTCGTCGCTGGTTCGTTTTCCGTGCGTTCCATCAACGCTATGAACGTGCCTGCTTTTGTTGATGGCCACCGCACTTCACGCACGTTTGTCGACCTTGGTTTGTCGCACCGGGGGTTCTGTGCGCAGTCTTATTTTGTCTTGAAAGCAGTTGCTGCGTTTGTGTGCGCGGTGTACTTGGCGTGCAGCGCACCCGTGGCGTGCCTATCGTTCATGGCATTTGTGTTTACCTTTTCTCTTTCTCTGAGATGCGTCGCACTCTAAACAATGTCAATGCAAATTAAAGTGTGTATTGTTCTTGCAATCTATCCTATGTGCACCTGCCAGATGACTTGTTGCTGTTCTCACGCGCAAGGGGAAGAGAACCTATGGGCATGGAAACAGCCATTAGATACTCGCAGAATCGGAACTCTCAGCGCGCTGTTCAACAGAAGAACTCAGGAGCAACGAAGAAAGTCAATCGTTACTGCTGAAACTCGATCCCCAACTTTGTCGTGGACGCGAGTTCGTTTGAACTGAAGTTTCAGTTACCTGAGTTACTACCCTCCATTGCTCGACAGAGATCAAGGGCTGCGACCTGTAACGGCGCATGTATGATACGACGTCACGCTAAACTTAGACGTGGACATCATGGTGTTCTCGTGAAGGTGACATCGACGCTGACGCAAAATTTTGGAAGTTCCACTAACATTCAAACATGTTCAAGCACTTTCAATAAAGTTGAAGCATTCGTTCAAAAGTTGCGATCGTGGAGAACCCGAAAGTCTGCACAAGAACAGGATCTCTAGACAGGCCCAGGCGGGGTTCTCGATGGATACCTGGTACGACCGTGCAGATATGCTCCAAAACGTAACTCGAACGATACACGTACCTTCGGTACGCGATATTGTTTCTAAGCACCCGTACAAGCCTTGTAGTACAAGGGTAGTAAACGGTTACGCACAAACGAGAATGGGTATGTGTGACCCTCTTTAACATTACTTACCCAACCTTCTGCCCCTTGCGCGTGCATTGAGTCATCAGTCATTCCTAATATCAATCGCTGTGTTCTCCAACGGTAGGAAATCACGACCCCCTATCGCAACCCTCGGTAGGCTAGTACTGGATTCTCAGCCACCGCGGGATTAATAGCAATCGGAGAGTCGATCTGGAACTAAGCGCCATGTTCAGCCGAAGTCCCCGTAAGTCTTCTTGACACAAGAGCGAAGCTGACTGTGCAAATGCGAAGCCCAGTTATCATAACTGCAGCAGGGTGCGTGATATCATGAGTGCAGTGTGGTGCTCCGATAGCCTTCGGAATTCGAAGGAAACGTCAGCAAAAAAGAAGATACCAGGCACTGCCATGGTTAGGGCAGTAGTCACTCCGGCACAGCTTTTTAGAGGGCATGCTTCCTCATTGCATCATGTCGCGTCGTTTATCAATAACAGAACACTGTTCTGGCTGTGGTTCAATGTCTCCGGAAAACTGAAGAAAAGCCTCGAGCACTGTGCTTTGTATGTTCTAACGCCCTAAGAGCACCACCTGCCGACAATGCTGGAGAGTCTGAAGAAGCCTTCGCTTTACTAAAGTACATTGCTCTGCATGTAATAATTTACGAGGTTAATGAACGCATTATCTGAGGAAAGCGCTAGTTAGTCTGTCAACTTGACAGTTCCATGGGAGGAGGGGAGAGAATGAATGAACGCAATTTATTTCGGGGTTCTGTGGGGTCTCTCGCAGTCGAGACCGTTGGCCTCAGATGGAGCAGGACGGCGCCAGTTGACAGACGGGCGGGTGGGGGAGGTGAGAGCGATCAGAGACATGACGGTGACAAAGCAACTCTTGTCGCGCATGAACAGAAATTCTGCGGAAAGAGCATGATTTTTTTGTGAAAACATTGTTCCGGACTTCATGCCCAGACGATTCGTTGTCCTGGACACATGCCCAGAGTTAGTTGCAGTTGATGCTCATAGTCGAAGCTGAAGTACCCTTTCAAATCCGTTACCAGCTCCCCAACGCTAGTTCACACCACGGCCTCTTTGCGTAGAGTGCCTAGCTCAAAATAGATAAACGTCTCTCTCTCTCAAATCCGTGATGTCCCGATTACGGCCATTCTACACATCCCTTGTGCAAGTATTGGCGAAACGACAACAGCAAATATGGCGTCCGATGAGCAAGACAAGACCGGAACCTGGAATCATAATGAGCAATGTGTGTCGCAGATCGTGGCCTCAGGAACGCCCATTTTCTACCCAACGTGAGACTCAGGTTCCGCGCGGTGGTTTCTCCTTTCCAGGACCAAGAAAACTGTCCGAGATTGTCAAAGTACAGTTGCTTGATAAGCACGGATCAATGCGGGTGCGGGAGATTTGGAATGAGTATCACGCAGATCATAAGACTGCCGTCGGGGATGTGCTCTCTGCTGAGGAGTATGCATTATTCAAGCACAGAACATCCAGATGCAAGCACTTCGTTCTGCCAGTTCCTCGGTAAGCTTGACTTTTCTGTCTCTGAATCGAATTCCTCACTATTCTCACCAGCCTGAAACAGTGCGTCCGGATTCTTCACGCTTTTCGTGCAGTTTCAAGGAAATCATTGCCTCCTGACCTTCCTAGAAGACTACAAAACCAACCCAAATGAAGCACAACCTTACATGACAATCACAATATTTGATGAGATGGTTGAGTCAAAACAGATAGCATTGCTTCGCGGTGAGGTAGTGAATGTGCTAAGTACGACAGAAGCAAAGACGTAAGTAATCGCAAACCCACAGTTTCAGTTCACATCTACATGAATCATTCCTGATACTGATCTATTGTTGAATATCGCTTGGAATGGTGCAGCCTAATTGGTTTGTTGAAACGGTTTTATCTCAGTCGTGGAAGAGACTACGACACAGTAGTTGCATTTAATGAAAACAGCGGCAAGTTCGACTTCAATAGCGTACTTCGAACAGCAAACATTGCCCTATGATCGGGTCTCACTCCGAGATGCAGAAAAGAAGTACGTCTTTTGTGCTTCGCTCTTTCACATTAGTTAACCTGATTGAATCCCGTTTCGGAGATGCCAGAGCTTCACTTCAACGGGCATTTGAACGGTAGAAAAGTAGAGACTGGGCTCCATAACACTTTACCTATGCGTGTGACTGTGCTGCCCCACAAGATGAGAGTGACCCATGCTCAGTCCCACCCCCCCGAGGTAAGGTAAGGGGTGCATGCGCCGAACGAACAGTGTCCCACACGGAGAAGAACGGGGCTTCGCTTCGAATACGAATCACATCTTGAGAACTACGTGGATCATTTTGGACTGAGGTGCTTCTGATGAAACATCTCGCGACGAAGAATTCTCATTGCAGCAGTAACGGCGGCGCAAACCGCCAAGGATCTGGCGAGACAATATTTCAAGAAGTTCTCGACAATCTTGGGGAGAGATAATTGCTTCTCGGATCATTACTGCTACAAGAGAGAGAGAGAGAGGAATCGTTAACTTTGATAAAGCAGAAAGGAAACGCATAGACTACAGAAAAAGTGCCGGAAGTCACAAATCCATTGAATGGAGAGTCAGTGGGAACATTCAAGCTATTACGCGTCATGGATAGACCTGGATCGTATCCCTTGTTTTTTGTGCGTCATACGAGGATTGCCTCATCATGGTAGCCCTGTAGTCTTGGTGGGATCCCTTAGTTCACGTACCGTCGTACCCTTGTAACCCCCCTTCTAATAAGATTTTCAAGATTAGATTTGTGGGGCGGTCTTTGGGAGTTTGTCGTATCAATGTTCGTTATGGCTTCTCAACTTTCTGTACTATCTTCTTCTCTGAGAAGTTCGCGTTTCTTCTGCAGCTTATCTCTGTTATTATCCTTACCTTTCACCTTATTCTCATGAGTTGAAGAAAACTGAATTGGTTTGCGCTGGCTCAAGTTCCTGCCCACCTTGTAGTCAGTGGTATGGACAAAGTCTGTTGCCTTTGAGTTGACTCCAACATATTTGTTCTTCAATTGAGGAGCGCTTCCTTTCTTCTGCAGAAAGTCTCTGAGCCTGGACATAGCAGGGCTTATGTTTTGCGATGGATACCCTGGCGAGGTGGAAACTCGTCCCTGCGGTGCGGATTGCTTCTCGTTTTGGGCAACATCGGGCTTTTCTGTTCGAATCTTTGGTGATTCGACATTCTTCGAACGTCTTCTTCTCCTTGCCCTCAGAATTATTGTCCCGTCCAGACCAACATCTATCCTGTCCTTTTCGTCTTCCAAAAAATCTTCGAGATCAAACTCTTCCTTAGCATAATTGTTGACTGGCGTGCTGGAAGCCCCGGACTTCCGTGGAAATTGGCCTTCTAGACTGCCAGAGCCAGAACATTTGTCACACTCCTCCTGAGTCGACCCATCACAATATGGACAATGATACATGTTTCCCATGATATGCTTCAATAATGACATGTTATCCGTACCAAATTCTTTGTAAAACCTTTCTGCGTTCTCACCAAAGTCTACGTATCCAAAGCCTTCACAGTAATCACATTTGATCTTCCCAGATCCTTCGCATTTAACGCAAACTTTCTTTTCATCTTCCCTCAATTTGAAAGGTTTCAGATTGAGCTGTCTACGGTCTGATCGGTGTGAGCTTGCAAACTGATGGAACGCTTTGTCTACGAAACGTCGAACGTTCTTCTCCTTTTCGGACACTACTCGATTCTGCTCCGCTTCCATTTTGGCCACAAGGGGCATGAGTTCGAAGATAAAATCATCAGGACCACTCCCTGGTAGACCATTTGGGGCTCTAAGTTTTTCCTCCTTCCAGTCCTGCCGAGGAATATTTGGGAAGTCTTGGGCACGGGACTTGTTGAACATCTCAAACAAATCAAGAAGATCCGGTTGACCTTCGCCCTCCGCAGCGGCTGAGGCGTCTTCGTATAGCTTTTCAAAACCAATTCTTGAATCGAAAGGAGTTTGTTTTGGCTTATTCTTCGAACCTCGAGGGCGACCACGTCCACGCTTTTTTGTAGGGGTGCTCGGAGATTCGCCTTTCCTTGATGCCAAGGACTCCGCAATAATCAGTTGTTCGAGTTCATTCGTAATCGCTCGCGGGCGACCTCGTCTTGGTTTCGGCCGAGACCTTTTTGGTTCATTAGAAACTTCTGAAGGTTCATCGGCCATGTCTTCAACAGAAGATCTGATTGTGTTGGTGACATCGTCATGACCTGAATCTTTCGGCTTCCAAGATAGACCACTTCTGTATTCTGTCCGAGGGCTATTATGGGACTCAGTTCCTTCGGATTCCAACAGCCCAGCTTGTTCATTAGAGAGAGCACTATGGACGTTCAGTTTTGGCGGTCGACCACGCTTTCGAGGAGGTAAGGGTGCATGGGTCTTCTCAACTCCGCGATGGCTGCTGGTATTAGTACGCCGCTTCTCTCCGGATATTTGAACAGGTTGTGTTTTTCCGTTTGCTTTATGTCCCTCGCTCGTTGTGCTTTGATCGAAATCTAACGGCCGTGGTGTTCCTAGATTCAGAGATTGCTTCTCGATCTCTGCATGTCCTTGCTTTCGCTCCGCCACAAGTTGTTCATCTGCTACTTTCGTAGGTTTCGTAGCCTTTACTGGAGAGTTGGGAACTGTCATTTGTCCATGGGTTTTGCCAGACTTAGCTTTGTTCTTAGAGCCTTTCGGTCGTCCTCGTTTCCGGGGTAGTTCGGAATTTGCACAGAGCGCAGTGTGCAATGTGGAAACCGATACACTTCGAGATGGGAAGAAAATTCGACTTCGACGACACAGACTCGAGAAAGTATGACCTTGACCAGGAATGTTTTGGAGCAGCGACGGCGCAGAAGAAGTGAATCCAAAACCTATCATCACGAACAAAAGCTGTTCCGAATGTAAGGACCGATTCGTGAAGTTGACCGTGTTCCGACTCAATGGGAGATACTGTACACAGTGAGATGTAGGTTCATCAGCTCAGATACCTTTGTACTCAATCGACCCCAAGGATTCCAACCAATATCCTAATGTTCCTATGTCTTCCCGTTGGTCAAAATAGTTTGCGCCTTGGAGGGTTAGCAGTTAGACTGCAGGCCCTTATCCCTTCAAGATCTACGATGGTAGCGACGCTATGAGGGATATCCTTATAACCTTAGCCTCATCTCTCAGAAACAAGTAGTGTTGTGTACAATGATTGATGATGAAAAAGCTTTATTTCAAGGTGCAAAGGTAGAATGCTACACGAAGGCAGGGCAGTTCATTCCAGCTTGGAATTTTCAAGATACCATTTTTTATGCTTTCCGCTCTTCAGTCAGGGGGCTCGAGGTCGACGGAAGTCTGCCCGATACGAAGGTCAGATTGCTTTTCACGTTTAGCTAAAGCCCCCCCTTGATTTCAATCTGGGCCAAATGTCACTGGACTGCGCTTGCGTTACCAAGGCCCTCTACACAACCACATGAGTTTACTCACGCATATTCAACACTTTTCTACGACAATGCTGACGGTCGATAAAGCTTCACACATATTACTGTTTTGCGGAGCACCTTGGAGCATCATCTGCTCATTTGCTCTTCGATTAATTTCTTTCGTTCTTCTCGATCAGTACTGCAGTTCCCATAAGGGAGACTGTAGATCGTTACAAAGAAGTACCATTTCGTCAGTAGCTCGGCCCGGCTCCTTGTAGCTCTTCTCCGTAGCGATGCAATACAAACTGATTTGAAGGACATATATATAATTCAATTATACTACAATCAAAGCGAACTCGAATGCATGGCTGAAGTTTAGGAGTGGCTCGGACTTCCCGTTGTCCTCCATTTCCATTCACATTAGCTTCTAGGCCTTCTTATCTTGCTTGACATGCGGTAGTTCTTCTGCTGCTGTTGTTGTTGCTCGAGAGAGAAAAATGTGCATTCCTCAGCGGCAAGCTCACGACTCAATGCCGCCACCTAAATACGACCTATGTCAAAGACACTCACTCGGAAGCTATTGTGTTCCACTCTGTCTCCTCCTCGTCTCCTTATTTGTCGCTATGGCCTAATGATTTATCTGGTTGCACGATATCTCGTATGGCTCTCTTGACTTCTTTGAGCTCCGGAAATCGGCGAGCTTCTCTTCTGCTCCAGATCCTTGTAGAATCAACCCACACATCAAATATTCCGGATTCGGAGCCAGGTCTCAAGGCAACCTCACCGAGTTCCTTTTCGAAAGTAACGAGAAGCTCTTGAGCCATCCAGGCAGCTCTCAATCCCCACCGACATCCTGTGCAATACTCAATAAGCACGCGAGGGCTTCTAGGTGATGAATCTAAGCGGCACGTAGCTGGCCGAAAAGCAGGAATTCGATAGACACCGAACGTTGCTGCATTGAATGCTACGGTGTTAGAGATGGTCCCTCTCCTGAAGCAATTGGAATCAAATTTACCCGCCATGTTCCTTCTACAAACCATCAACGTTGCTGTCAGTCAATCAAAGAGAAGGCGCCGTCGACGGCCAAAGCTAACCTTACCCTCAATCCCTGGATCGGGGATCCCAGTAGCACAGCACAGGTAAACCCTCTTTTGCAGAATTTCTACAGCGGCGTTATTCTCAACTTTTTATAGCGGCGTGGTTGAACGCTTAGATACCGCAGCCCATTTGAACTCCAAAGAGTTCTCTTCATCTCTCCGCCTTTGATCCCGTGTTTTTCTCTTTGAACCACGAGAGATAGAGTCGGGATCAGTTTAAGGGTGCAAGTTGGTGTCGATTTGAGGTGCAAAGGAACGATCCACACGTAAAGATGTCAGTGTCTCTAATTCTCGTCTTCTGCATCCATAAACCGAGACCTGTGTAATGTTCACTCCGTTAGATGGCCGCACATCTAGCACCTAGAACGCGCTCATGGACTATTCAAGGACGCTTCAGTACCGTTTACAAACGCTTGACCTTCTACAATTCTAATCTCGTGTTGCACACCTCAGAAGCTTTTAATGCTTCTTCAGGAGGCCAAACGCCTATCTTTCCGGACAAGATGCCCTGACAAAGGCCGCACCCATAGCAATAGCACCAAGTAAAGCAATCGAACGACGCGTTGGGTAGAGATAAGGAACGCCTTTCTATCATCGTAAGTTTTGGTCCTGTGTTTGAATGAACCAGGCCTACATTTATTGGGCTTCGGGGGGGGG
>JASCIV010000646.1:0-15227 GCA_030374735.1 Gracilaria caudata
TATTTCTTCCATACCATAGCTATGTCGTCCGGCGATATCATTTCCATATCACACTTATATCTCGGATTTCCACTGGGATCTGTAGCAACTCAAACTTTTGTCCCACAAACCACTCAACAGTAACTAACAGAACAAAAGAAAATTCTCACTCTTAATGCCGACAAAGTTCAAGTAAAAACATTTGCATGTGGTAGACGTGCCTCCTCATGAATTCAATTAAACTACAATGAAACATTGTGTCTTTAAGAAAATGGTTCCCATTCGTGAGCTATCTTTCGAAAGTCATCAGCGAAGGATTCAAAATGATAATGTAGCAGCACCTTTTCATCATATTGTACACTGAGCACATCGTATGCAGAAATTTGTATTTCATTCTTCACTGTCGCAGCTAACCACAGTTGCATGTAAGACAACAGATCTACCTCTTGATGCTGTACTCATATTATATTGTGCACGTTCTTCATGAATACCAATCAAAGAAATCTGTCGTTCAAGAAGCATGTGTGGGAGATAATGTACGGATAGCAAGGCCCAAATGCTATTAATTTAGACCAGATACGCAGCCTAGTAGTCTTATGGTTTTAACAACATGAGAGTGTTGCTGAGCTTAGGTCTCAGTTAGTGGCGAATGTGTGAACGAGATTTTGGAGTACGATGTACATGATTGCAGACGATGATTTATATAGTTGGAGCGAAGTATAGGTTCTTTCTGGAAGCGATTCCAGAGTGTTTGTAGGAACGTTAACTGCAAGAGAGATGCAATGAGCGTTCACTGCGGGTAGAGCAATTGTGAACGTTCACTCCCCATTTTGCTCGTCATCGAATACGCTTCATTTACGTAATGGGCATCGTTCTCGTCATCATAAGTATGCTTATGCGCTGTAGTTCCCGTGGTGCTCAAAATCTATTGCTCCTCTTTATCGGGCCACTGGATCATCGTGTTTCTGAACCCCTTTCCTAAGAACTGTACGCGCAATACTAAGAGATTGAAGTGAAGTCACGGCTACTCTGTGCTTTTTAATTGTGGTTGTGGGCTGGCTGCTACTTGTTTAGGGAGCAAGGCTGAGAAATTTCTTGATACGACCCGTAGAAAAGCGAGGTGAAACGAATTTGAGTTTATGAACGAAGCTGTAAAGCTTATAGCCGAAGCGATACTAAAAACGAGACGAAAGGGTTTCACTGGTGAATAAAGCACGCAACTTGCAGTTGCGTAGCAAGGCGTGCTTTGTTTTGCGATATGTCGTACCGCATACAAAACATCCGTATCATCACGAACAGAGTTCGTGACGAGTGATTGAATATGTTTGGCTTTACAAAACCAGGCCGTTTCGTGTATGTGATGAGGTTAATGTTTCGTTAGATCTTGAAAACCATGCTCTCGTTGGCCATGTGAATATTTGTAAAGCTTTGGTCTCGAGAGCTTGTTGTTCCCAAGCCCGCAATCGGACCATAGAGCACGGTTTTCCCGTTTTGAGAAAGGATATTTTAAGCCCGTGACGCACTCCAGAGAGATGAAAATTGGAAAGACAACGGGTAATGATCTTAGCCAGCTTAAGGACTACAAGTGCTTTGAGCTAGCTCAAACATAAATCAGACTCCCACAGTGCCTCTGCTACTACAAAACTGAAAGCATTGGCGATGTTGCCTCATTTGTCGGAAGTTTGGTTGGGCAAAGTGAGGAAGCAAAAGAAAAGAACAGACCTTTAGCTTGAGTAGCTTTCCACTGGTGGTATCGGCTATCTTTGGTGGCCACTGATTTGAAGGGATGACCATGAACTCCTCCAGGTCCCAGAACTCTGGCAAAGGAGACCATGACGTTAAACTGAGAGCTGCAGGCATGGACCTATTCATACAGCACATCCTTCAGATGAACGAAGCCATTCAAATCAAATTTTATTCTAGTCACCGAGTTCATGTGTGGGTGTTCGATGATGATTTGGAAACTTCAAGAAATTTAATAATGATAATGATGTTTCTGCGAGCTTTCTATAGAATACATTATATGGCATCCAAGTTCATACAGTAAAAGAGTTGTTCCAACTGCCCAACGAAAGCGATGCCAACATTGTCGATCAAGACGATGTTGTTCAACTTGGACTGTGTAGAGTCAACAACTCTCGTCGCGGGACAAGAGTCAATTTCGCATAGAACAGACGTAGACAAACAGAACACAGTTTACAGGATGATGATGAGACTGTTTCCTCTGTCCTAGCAGACAGCGGAGTGTCTCCTTAATTAAAGGGTGCCCAGTGGAAATCCAAAATATACGCCTGATACAATATCGATAAATTCCTCGCGGAACAGATAAAATTCTAATGCATTTTTGATATAGTTTTGATATAATGTTCTTTCCGGCACTATATTTCCACGAGTCTCACTCAAGATCTTGATAAATATTGGATATGTTTTTCTACTCTTTCAAAACCGTTTTGGATATAGAAAATTTCAAAATATATCCAAAACGTATCTAATCTGTTCAAAGAATGAACGCAGCGGTGTCGAAACTATATCAAATTTGTATCGTTTTCTTGTGAAAGAATCTGAAATATGTCCTACTGCTTTATCATTTCCACATCAACTACTTACGACTTCTATACCATAGCTATGTCCTCTGGAGATATCATTTCCATATCATACTTATATCTCGGATTTCCACTGGGGTGGTGAACACTCACGCTCCAGACATTTGGCGCTCAATAGATATGAAGTCTAACAAAAAGCAGTAAAAAGAAGTACAAAACAGTAAAAGCAATACAAATACATACACAGAGCACAGTGCAAAACGTGCAATGTGCTGACAATCATTCACACTCCCCCATCTTCAACGCCAAAAGTTGGAGCGTCACGACTAGTTTGAGTGCCATCTGTTCGGATAACCCACTGAAGAACACCAAGATTGATCTTTCTGTCATCAAGAACAGATTCGAGTGCCTTACAACGTCCGTATTTCGTTAGGCCGTCTGCCGGATTATCCGCCCTTCTAATCCATCCGACATCGCTTATATCTCGTGCTGAGTAGGCTTCCCTTGCTGACTCAATATCAATCATGAGTCTACGTTCCGTGGTGGTTGAGTTCTGGATAAGTACCTTAACCGGACTGTCCGAATCTGTACACATGCTGAGGCGTAGAGTTTGACCTAAAATCCGTTCCAGATCGTGCCGGAGTGAGTAGCTGAAATCAAACGCATCAGCAAAAGCGTAAACTTCAGCGCCCAGCACTGATCGAACAACGCGTTTTGACTTGTAACTAGCGTAGTGGAGGATATTACATCGGCCATGCTTGTCACAGAGCAGGAAAATGTAACCCAATTGGGAGCATAGGTTTTCGGCGTTCGAGAAAGAGGCATCAGAAAACACTTTAATGGAAAGTGATTCACTATCCAGCTTCTTTTGTCGTATCCCTCTGCGCAGTTTCCGCTTCACATGCTTGATGACCCCACTGATGCATTTCAAAACGTCTCGGGACCATGTAGTCTCTTTAACCTGAAAAAACAAATTGACCTCAGCGGCAATATCCGGGCCCGTATAAGATAACCATGCCAGTTCCTGTAGTCGGCATCGGAAATCATGAAAAGTGCAAGCCTTGGGTAAGGGTTGAAGGCGATTACAGTATCTCTCCTGATGTATCAGGTACCCCGACTCAGTGACCTCGACTTGTAGACCTGCAAAAAGAAAGCAGTCGTACTCCCTCGGCTTGGCATCAAATCGGCGCTCGGTAGCTTTAGTTTCCTCTTCGAAAAAGGTATCGCCTGCAGTGATAGTTTCATCGACGTGCGTGCCCATGAGACCAACGAGTTTGCCATGGATGGTGCGGAAGAAAAGGCGAGGTCGCTGGAGATCGGTTTCATGAGCAAATCGTCGCGAACATGGCGGGAGATGGTAGCGTGCCAACAGTCTCCACTGTCCGGAAGTCCATACAAGGGTTTGAGAAGCTTCAGTAATTGGTTGTGAGAGAGGCGAAATTCCTTTGCCGGAGTGAGGTAAGCATCACGCATCAGAGTGCCTGCCGACTGTAGATATGCCTGTGAGATGTCCTGGAACCATAAACGAAGACCAAAAATGGCAGCGAGATCAATCAGCATGCTGATAGAACTTTGTTTCGTGGTCGTACTCTGGTGTACAAGGAGAGCCTTCTCCGCGTCAGTGTGGCCTTGATCTACAAAGCGAGCTTTATAAACTTCATCGCTCGTCCCCTTGTTCTTGATTGAGAGCACAAAATGTCCTTCCATTATGTTGGCGTCAGGCGGGAGCTCCTCTCGGCAAACAATTTCGAAAACGCCACGCTCAGCAAGACTGGCAATTTCTTTGGCCTCTGCAACATCGAATTGTGGGAGACGGGAACGCGGATCGCGAGGAGTAAGCACATCGGTGATATTGACGGCAACGGGGTGTGCACGAGAGGGTCGGAACGGAAGGCGTCTGAACCAGCTTTGAGACGTTCAAGTTCGCGGTCAGCAGCGACGCCTGGTGCAGGGATGATCTGGGATCGGCTGAAATGTTTGATCTCACCATCATATTCCACATAAATCTCCTTCTCGCACGTACGGGTGACGCGATAGGGACCTGCCCAAGTGCCATGGTCGAGAGAATTCCGTTTGCAGAAGATGTACAAGTCATCGCCCGGACGGATGAGGTATTGCGTAGCTGGTGGTAGGCGCGATCGAAGGGCAGTCTCAATGCGGAGGCGAGCGGTAATGGTGACCATTTCGTTACGCGCGTTTTGGAGAGCAGTCATACGATCTCGCTGAGAAGGGAGATTAGAGTTGAGAACAGGATATGACGGCAGGGTTCCGTAGACCAGGAGAGTAGGTACGTATCCCTCAGGCCCCATGGTGTCATTCATCGCCTTAATCGACAGGCGAAGGGCGACTTCAGGCTCTAAGGAAGTGTGGTCCGTACGTACTACTTTGAAGATACGGCGCAACGTGTTATGATATCGTTCTTCCAGTCCGATAGAATTGTGACTCTCAGTGCCCGAAAGTTGGACCTCGATACCGTGAAGAGATGTAGCATCATGCCAGGACTTTGACCTGAAAATCTTCGCTGCATCGGCACGAATGCGGGATGGGTAACCAATGTAGACGGAAGCCCAGCCTTCGATGAACGCATTCCAAACGTCCTGCGCAGATTCGCCTTTTAGAATTACGGCATTCTGGTATCGAGTGTGGGTATCCACAATGTGCAAAATGGGATTCCCGTCGAGGTACATCACATCAATTGCAACTTCATGATTGAAGATCAGGTGCTCAGGAGGCCGTGCGAAGCGAAAGCGGTAGGGACGAGAGGCTGTTTCCTTGCATGTACGGCAGCGGAACGCAATCTCTTCTAGGATCTTCTGCGTCTCGGGGCCGACCTCGTCCGGTCGAGCTCGGCGGAGTAGGTTGTACAACTTGCGAGCGTTGGGATGGAAAAAATGAAGATGGAGTTTCTTCAGTTCCAGTACGGGAAAGGAACGACTCAATGAATAGATGTCCATGTTTGCGCACAATGGGGATAGTCCAGCCGGCATTCCGGTTGTCGAGAACGTTCTCTACGTTGTCTAGAACGACGGACCTCCCGTCCAAAATATCCAGACCAATGAGGAGAGGAATGTTAGCTGACACGAAATCGATGTTGATAGGAAAGAAACCCCCAGCGGGAATAGGTATGCGGATCTGAATCTTGCCCAAACTGTTGCGAATGTCGCTCCCAAAACGGAAAGAGTAGCATGACCTCTCGAGCTTCATGCGCCGCCCGATAAGTCGATGATAGGCTTGTGACTGCTTCATCCCAATGACGGATTTCTGCACGCCGCTGTCGAGGCAAGCCCCCTCGAAGTGGTGTGCGTTATACTGAACAGTCCGGTTAAGGTGGAGGTTATAGACGTTGAAAACGGGTCTACCATGGATGCGAGAGATGCGAGGGCGTGACGTACGACGCCGTAATCTGGTGCATACTGAGGGCCGATTTCGTGGGTAAGTCTTGTCAGGATCCTCTTGAGCCTTTGGTGCAGATTCTGGCGGCCAGTTAGACTCTGCTTCGAAAAGAGTCTGTATCCGGGGCTGAATGGTGATCCTCTGTGTGCGTGGCGCAATCCGCGTTAAGAGAGTTGATAGTCTCCGTGAGTTCTGCATCACTGATGAAGTTGGTATTGAAGACATCACGTCCATCGTTCTGAGTATGGGGTTCAGCTTCGCTCGGCCCTTCTCCGTCCACAGCTCCCTGAAAATCGCGAGCAAACTCCAGGAGGACGTCGGTGAGGTTAACTGCTTTTCCCGACTTCTTCGATTCGTAGTAAGACGCCTTGTTTCGCGCGATACGTTCAAAATCGAGTGTTTCCTTGCAACGGGAGACACTAAATCCGGGGCACTCGCAGTTGAAGCAGATGTTCGCATCCTCAGTACTCTGAGAGGAACGATGTTGATGGGACGCCTTGTTGTGCCTGGAGCGAATGGAGTTCGAATGTCTGCCAAAACGGCCATGGTTGTTATAGTTCATCTTCCAACAAGATGCCCGGAACTGAGTGTTATCGGATAGCTGTGAAGGATCGTGCTCCTCCCATTGGGATTGAGCCTGTTCCAGCAATGAAAAGTATCGTAGATAGGTCAATTCGGCGATATGAGTTGTGGAGACAACATGACGGGCCCATTCGCGCCCTTTCACAGCGTTCTGCAGAAACACACGCATGCGGCGGTCGGAACGGTCATCTGGATGTGCCATCGGTACAAGACGTTACACTTCGCGTGCCGGGTCGTACAGAGCTTGGCCTTCCGTGCGCTCATTCTGCTCAAATTGAGAGATGTGCAGGGCTGGAAGCTTTCGAGAAGTGCGTTCCATCTTCGCTGGAGATGCAAACACGTCACGAAATATGGATATCACAGCGCCCCAATTGTTCTCAATACCATCGATGTTTCTGTAGTAGAATTGAAGCGCCATTCCGTAAAGCATGTGGTAAAGGTAGATAACCTTATCGGAGGCACTGACTCTATTTTCCGCCCGAATCTTCTGGCATTGTGCAAGGTAATATTCCCAATCTTCTTCGAATGCTCCCGAAAACTTCTCGTCCTTGTGGCTAAATTTCATGACGAATATCTTCGTCACCTGATTCTCGTAGTGATCATTAGTTCTGCGAGAAGCTGATGGTCTCGAAGCAGAGTCGTTAACATCAGTTGCAGTTACTGCGTTTGAACATTTATGCAAACCACCGGAGGAACCGGAAAGGACCACCTCGCGGTAGAAGCACCCACAGGGGGTTCAGACCTGCTTCCTGGCGGGTAGATCAGTTGGTAGAACCCTCCGATAAAGCTTGCGCTAGCCGGGTATAAAGCCGGGAAACCCCGTGCCAAACGTGCGGTCGGAGGAAAGAGGAAGAATCGATACTTCAGCCCACGATGTGGGAATGCCACAGCGTGTAGAGTGATCCGTGTAACGGTTACGGGATCCGAAAAATGTCCGGAAAATAAGCCACGCTTGTTGGCACTGACTCACGGAAGAGCGGGAAATATTCTTGATATGACGGGACAAACCTGGCAATGTAGAGCAAAGTGGCGAAGGTCCGTAAAACGGAATAGATAACAAAGAAACGATCCGTGACGACGGATGTGCACATCTCAGTGATAGAGGCGGATGAAGAGCCCGGAGTGTCGACGAGATTCCTTGTAAAGGGCTGTTCCGTGCAAACGCGGCAATAAAGTCAGAGCCAAGTCCTCCTTGGCAAAGGTTTACTGAGCACAGTCGCAGCATCATGACACTATATGTAGTGCTAGTGTAGCTACAGCTAGAATATTTTACGTATCCAACATTGCTGACCATCACCCTTACGTGTGTAACCAACCGTTTCTTGTAACGGTGCATCCGCCAACTGCGGTGAGGCACAGAAACGTGTGCAACTCATAATAACCGACCATTTGGCATCCCGTCGTAGGGCCAAAAATAGAAATAGCCTAATAAGTAGTAATAATAGCGTGCTTTAACCGGACATACAGATCAAATGAAGACTAAGAGCACAAATTCATTTCAAGGGCGTTTAGTTGTACAGAAAGGCATAACAATCTCCTCTTCCAGATGAATTGCATCGAAGGTTGCCATTGCACGTTGGCATTCATTGCTATTTTGAGAACCGTAGATTGCCCAGCGCACTTGAGGTGGGATAAGTCTCCGAAATTGCTCTTTCTGAGTACATGAATCTGCACGGCTTTCAAGGAATTTGCAAATGCATTTGTAGATGCCATTGATGCAGACGACATCAGGATGCACGATTCGTAACGGCGTTATATCTGCGTGGATGATAACCACTAGTGCCTCTCCGCGAAGCGGTAGTTTTATTTTGTCAGCATATGACGCAAAATTGTTCCTTATTCCAAGCTGACGATCATTCAAAAACAGTAGACCACCAAACTCTTCGTAGCCAGAGGTGAGCTGAACTTGATCAATGATCCATCCGCCATTGCTTACAATCGGTGTACGTTGTGCCCGTCCTTGTAGTTATTCGAGAATTTTGATCAAGACGATGCTGTTAAACTCGAACTTTGTAGAGTTTACAACTCTCGTCGCGAGACAAGAGTCAAGTTCGCGTAGAACGGATGTAGACAAACGGAACACAGTTTACAAGATGATGATGAGGCTGTTTCCTCTGTCCGAGCAGACAGCGGAATGTCTCCTTAGCTAAAGGGTGGTGAACATTCACGTTACAGACATTTGGCGCCCAATTGACATGAATGTTAACATAAAGCAGTAAAAAGAAATACAAAACAGTAAAAGCAATACAAATACATACACAGAGCACAGTGCAAAACGTGCAATGTGCTGACAATCATTCACAAACATGCACCCAGTCGCGTGGTCATGCATCTCATCCGCCGAAGCAGTGTTTTGATCTACGCTATAGCGCGAAGACGGCTTCCTGGAGTACGAGCGTTGTGTTCCTCATAAACGTTTGTCGTTCTGAAAATTTCTTACACACAACTGCGCGAATAAGGCTTACAGCAAAAAGCTTCTTGAACCGAAGCACGTGACCCGGCATTCTCCCGGGGGCAGCAGCCGTCCACGTGTGCCCTCCTGTCTTTTCTTGCGCCCGTCTCATTGGCTGAAGTAGCCATCTGGTGATCTCAGTGACGTGCCTAACAACTTACACGGCTGCAACCGTCCCCTCGAGAGAAAACGATTTCTTCAGCACTCCACGCTCCACTTGAACTTCTTCCCCACCAGTCGTTTGCCGCTGGTGCTCCATCATCCTTCCAGAATGAAGATAGCCGTGCTCGGATCCGGGAACGGCGGTTGTGCCATCGCCTTCGACTGTGCCCACCACGGCCACAGCGTGAGTCTCTTCGACTTCGAATCGTTTCCCGCCTCCATCACCGCAATCCGTGACCAGGGAGGTATCAAGTCGGAAGGAAAGCTCAGCGGTTTTGCCCCCATTGCCTATGCCGGTCACGACGTCGCCAAAGCGCTTGACGGCGCCGATCTCATCTACGCCGTCGGTCCTGCCTACAGCACCCGTCCCTTTGCAGAAGCATGCAAGCCGTATCTCAAACCGAAGCACATCGTCATTGTGTGCCCGAGCTCTTGTGGTGGCGCCATCGAATTCAAGAATGCTGCAGGCTTGTCTCTTTCGAGCACGCAACCGCTCATCGCTGAGACCTCTACGCTGCCGTACGCCGTCCGCATCACCGCGCCTGGTAACATCCGTGTATTCCTGAAGCTGACAGGCGGGTTCTATCTGGCTGCCCTTCCCGCCAGTGTTTCACAACTTGCTGTTGACGCCATCAGCGATGTGTACCCGAGCACACAATTGGTTACCAATGTCATGCAGACCAGTTTGCAAAACGGAAATCCGGTGATTCATCCATCGGTGACTCTTTTGAACACGGCTGCCATCGAACGCACAGCGGGAGATTTATTGTTCTACGAGGAAGGCGTAACAAAGTCCGTCGGTCGTTTGATGAAGGCTGTGGATGATGAGCGAATTGCAATCGGCAAAGCTCTGGGTGTCAACATCCTCCCCGATCCGGAATTAGGCGTCATACAGGGATACGCCACCGATGCTACTTATGACGTCGGATACTCCAAAGCACCAGGCTTCCGTGGCATCAAGGCGCAGAGCAGCCTGGACAATCGCTATTTTCACGAAGACGTCGGGTATGGTCTCGTGTTCTTGCGGGACCTTGCGCGGCAAGTGGCGATCAAGACGCCTATCATCGATGCGCTCATTGTGCTGGTGTCCACGGTGATGGATGTCGATTACCTGGCCAAAGCGCCACGAACAATGAAATCGCTGGGTATTGCAGATATGAGCGTTCCTGAGCTTCTCAAGCTGATAGCCTAAAAGTCAGACCATCATCGGAACAGTTTAAGGGCCGTTGGTCTGGTGTTTGAGGACAGCTGCAGTTTGTGAATGTTTGTCGACAGTCGCACGAAGGATGAAGGTCTAACACTGCACCGTTGTGATCTCGTGAGAGCGGCACCCGTGTGGAATGAGTGCTCATCACAGTCATTAGGATTAGGATTCTTTGAGGAGCATGCTCACTCGTTCACTTAATATCCTATGCCCTTGTATGAAGGGTAAGAAGAACCCTCTCACTCACCACATCGTTCGCAAGGAACTTTGTCGTCGCCCCCTGATGCTTCTTGTCCCCTCTCTCTGCACCAAACTCCCTATCGCGTCCGTCGCTCCCTGCATTCTTGGTTCTCGTGCTCCAACGCCGCTTGTCCAACACAGCAATCACATGAAAATAGCCTGAAGCCCCACGCTTTCGCACTTCGATGTTTTTCAGCTTCTCCTCAAACCTTGGGAACGAGTCAAACTCCTTCAAGCGGGCAATCTTCAGTCATAAGCATTCAACATACACCGATAATGTAGTCGCCATTTCTCCACTCCACCGGCGCTGATCCCTTTGTCGTACAGATAGAACAGCGTTCTGCTCCGAGTGTGTCGAAAGGAAGGCTCCATATTTGGAAGGAAGCGAGCGTATATAGATTGCCCCGGCTAGGAGGACATTCCCGTACTATTACTAGTATTACTTGTATCTTGCAAAACTCTTCTAAACAATGGGCCGTGGTTATCTGTGAGGTCTAACACGACAAAGAGTTAGATGATCGATAAGAAGGCAGCCCCACACTGATATTTATGTTTCTGAAACTGAAACTCGCAGTAGCCCCACACCCCACAACCCATACTGCCTCCCACAGATTACGTATCAAGTATAGTCTTTAGTCTGCAAGCTAAATGGCTTGAAGTACGTCACTGTTACTTGCGAGCTCTCCCGGCTTTTAATTCTTCTACCTACAAGTTCTTCTAGTTGTAGTTCATTACACTTTAGCTTTTGCATCAAACAATATCTTCATTCCCACCTCTATGAAGGCCTCTTCTTCAATCATGTCCCCGCCTATCGCGCGTTGCTCCAACAGCTCGTCGACTTCTGACTCATTCCACTCATCCTTCGTTCTTCTGAACGATAGCAACCCACCGGACGGGCCATCACCGTCTGACTCTCTGAACAGCCCATCCAGAATCGGCTTCGCAACGAATAGTGGCAATTGTGATTCAGGCTGGGCCGCAGTTCGAAATCGCTCCCCGAGCTCTACAGGAACACTTTGCGGCCTTAGCTCTGGGTGTAGCTTCTTCAACTCAACGAACGCCAGTAGGAACGAATCAAAGCTCAAGCGACCAGTCTTCTTGTCCATCTGCTGCACAACTACTTTTTGAACATTCCTAATGTTCACACCCTTCTTCAGACGATTCTGAAGCATGTGTTGCAACTCTCTGCTTGCATCAAGGGCCCTCACAGTTTCCAAATCGCATGAAGACGCCAGAACGTTAAATCGCTGCCGCAACTCCGTTTGCTCACCGCTCGAGATTTCGTCGGACTCTTCTTCGTTATCGTCGAGCTCAATGATCATCACCTGCACCTCCTTTTGAAGAGTTTCCAGTGATTTGAACTCACTTTGCTCTACAGCACATTCCATTTGCTTCTGCGCGACGGGACCAAGCGCACTGAGAAATTCCTTGCTCGTGAAAATGCCAACGCTTCGAAAGTTGCTGAGATCAACAGATAACAGCTCTGATATCCCATCGGAAAGTGCCGATGTCGCTGTTTCGACATCGATTCCAAACGCTAGTTCGGATGCCGCAATAGAGGCTCCTGAAAGCGCTCCGCCTATGATAGGTATCAATGACAGACCAAAGCCAACCACACCGGCAATGGTGCGATTCCGCTGATGCTTTCGCAACAAACCATGCAGCTCATCCAAACTTGCGCTCATATTCTGCAGATGTATGACCATTTGCTGCTGCCCCTCGCACACCTCAAGAAACTTTTCACTCGCCTTCTCTGTCCATTTCTCCAGGGCTCGCACACGTTGATCAAGAAGATCTATCTTATGAATGACGGTGACGAGAGCCGTGTCGAGCTTCAAATTAGTCTCGCGAATCTCCGAGCGTAGCTCTGCCACAACTTTGACAAATGTTGCATGTCCGTCGCGGATGAAGCCGAGCTTTTCCGCATACGCCAGAATTCGAGAAACCAAGACCCGTTGCTCTTGAGAAAGTTCCAATTTGGTAACGGGCAAGTAAACTTGCTCAAGGACATAATTTCGATGGCCCCCCAGGAAACGAACTTCTTGCCAACTGAGCACACGTTGTCGAACAGCAAGCAAGAGTAGATTATGGGCGATGACAAAAGCATAGAATGACGCTATATGCTTGCTCTTCAACCCGGCAAGAAGCTGGGGTCGAGATAGAACCGATACTTTTGCTTGAATCCACAGATCTTCCAAAGGTTTAGAAGCATAGTTCCTGTACTCGATCGCACGTAGTTGTCCAGCGAGCTCACTGTTCTCTGGAAGCAAAGAAAAAGCGCTATCGCCATTGTCGTTTTCCTTCTCTGGATCCGCTCCTGCTTCTCGAAGCCTTTTTGCAACACTCTCGTGGTTTCCACGAACGGCGAGGAGAAGTGCTGTATCTCCTTTGCTGTTGGACACGTCCACCTGAGTGTAAGAGAATCATAGACAACCATTCATTTCAATTCACAACCGTTTAGTTTGAATTTATGAGAGTTCATGTTTGAATTCAAACATGAACTCCTCGTACGTTTAGAGTACTTAAGGTGTTGCTCTCTTCTGATAGTCTCAGAGAAGAGAGCTAACACTCATACATTGTAAACTGAGTTTCATCCAAACGAGAGTCTCCCGCTTGTCCACTCTCTTACAATTGGTAGCATCAGCTTTGATTTCGGAACTACACTTCTACATGATGCGTCGTTCAACTCGAAATCAGGATCCGCAGGACAACGAGTCTGTTCAAGCCTCAGATTCGATGGCCCAATTACAACAACAGATTCAATTGCTGCAAGAAACCGTCCAGCAGCAAGCGAACGTCATACAGTCCCTCCAGAACGCAAATGCGAATAGTAGCGTCCCAAACGGAGCACTGCACAGTACTACCAGCTCAAACACATTCAAGTCACCTCCGGTGCCTATGTTTTCCGGAAAACCGTCCGACAGAACGACTGAAAAAGTGCAGAGCTTTTTTTACTCGATACAGAAGTATGGAATTCTGTGCAACTACACCGCTGAAAAGATGTTGGCATTAGCTGAATGCCATTTTCAAGATCGCGCAGCTACTTGGATAATGCGTCTTGAGCGTGATGGGAGGAAACCAGCTTCATTAGAACAACTTCGTGATGAAATGATCAAGGAATTCGTGCCAGCCAACGAAATTGCACAGGCGCGTATCAAGCTCATGGAGATTCGTAGCGACGAGTACAAGAAATTGGAGGATTTTATTGCTAAGTTTGAAGACCTCATTCTATTATGCAACACTCCTCCAAATGAGGCCTACATTTATTTCTTTAACAGCCTCCCTAAGTCCTACAAAGGAAAATTCACCGAGAAATTTCCTAATTCTCAGCCGATAGATCGATATGGCATCCCAAACATGCAATCTGCATTCGAATATGCTAGGACACTCGAGCTTTCAATGAGAATGTCTTCCAGTGGTTCATCGGCAAATCATCAGCACAAGAAATCCAATGGATCTCGCAGCAAAACAAAAGCCTACAGTTATGACGAGAAGCACTCGGAGCAATCCGAGAAAAGTTCAGACGCTCTCTCGTGGGGTCCGGCGCAAAAAGGCGAAGGAAAACTGTACCGAAAGAACGACAGATGCTGCATCTGCGGAAAAAAGCCCTTTAGCGATCCCGATCATCCTTGTCGAAAGGAGATCGAGAAACGCAGGCAAGACAAAGAGTCAAAAAACTAGCTCAGCCGCACCTCAGTGCGGCTTCCCAGCATGACTCAGACACGTCATGCCTGCACCTCTCTGCACTACATTTTGGAGAGGAAAAACAATGGATGTACGACATCTCTCTCGACGGACGTCCACTGGACGCCGTAATCGATTCATTTGCCTCCCACAATTTTATGGCATATCATGATGCCAAAACAATGGGACTACACATCGATTCGGTCGAATCTCTTGAAGTCGAACTTGGAGATAGTTCAAAGACAGACGTAATTGGTGAAGTATCAGCAGTTTTGAATGTCAAAGGACATCTTTCAAGGGAAAAGATATTCATCATTCACATGAATGAGGACAACGAAAATCCCCTTCTGATTCTCGGACGAACCTGGTTGGAGTCGCAGAACCCACAGATAAATTGGAAGACAAATCAGTTCACAATAAAAAGAACTGATGGCACCCAGATCACAGTAGCTTCGAAGAAGAACGACGAAAACAACAGCAATGTTCACTGTTTCAAAATGATGTCGTTCAAAAAGCTGAAGAAAGTAATGAAGAGTGGTAACTGTGAGTTATTCGCAGCACATATCACAGATGAAGTAGCAGAGAATCTGAAAGAAGTAGACTGTTCAGACGTCTTCAAACCATTGTTGAACGAATTCAAGGACATTTTTCGTGAAGACCTGCCCCAGGAACTTCCTCCAACTCGTGGAATGGAGTTTGAAATAAACACCATACCTGGAGCAAAGGCACCTGTAAGGCCTGTTATACGTCTGTCAACGTCTGAACTGAAAGAGCTGAAGAAACAACTAACGAAGCTCTTAGAAAAAGGTCGCATTCGTCCTTCAACATCACCATATGGAGCCGCAGTTTTCTTCATCAAGAAGAAGAATGGTGATCTCAGAATGGTTTGCGATTATCGTGCATTGAACAAGATAACAGTGCCAGATGCTAATCCTATTCCTCTTATTAATGAAACGCTCGATCAAATCTCAGGAGCTAAGATATTCTC
>JASCIV010000647.1:0-15184 GCA_030374735.1 Gracilaria caudata
TGTCAGGGTGTTCCAAGAGCCAATGTACCCAGGCAAAGCTACACACGTCCCACGTGTCCATCACCACTCAATGGTCCCAGAATCCATACCATCTAGTAAGGTCCGCATGCCACATGCCAGAGAGCACCCAAGAATTAGGGACAGTCTCCACATCAACATCACTTCACCCAGAAGGGGGTCCACATCCTTAGAGAAGGAACTAGCACCACCGATATCGGTAGATTTGCTCTACACTAAGTATCCGAAAGGTCGCACTAGTAGCCTATATAAAGCCTCGTCATTCACCAGGAGCCGGAAATGAGCTCCCGGCAGACTTGTGCCGATCAATGCAGCTTGTGTCAGATACCTCCTCTCACTGCGCTACGTAATGAACTTCTCCACGTTTTCAGAAGCTCATGGGACAACTGTACCGTGCTCCACGACGCAGTTTTCAAAAACAATGAAACGTAAACTTTTGACGCCATATCCCCACTAGCAATTCATAACAAGTTTACGCGACTGTTTCTCCTTTGAAACGCACCCCTTTTATATTTAAAATAACAAGATGCTTTTCTCATACTTATTTTTTGTTCACGGAATACCGAAGAGGCACATTTTTGTGCTTCACTCCGAAGGCGAATATAAACTACCAAATGCAAATTTTGCTTTTCTCAATTTGGAACCGACTCAACCAGCTATACACAACCTTCTCAATTGAATCGGCCAATTTATTTTCACAACTATGTATGGCAACCTGAAATCAAGTAGCAAAACTAACAAGACCAGGAGATTCCGACTCAAAAGAAGTCTACAGCTCAAACAAATTATAATCCAGACAGTCGCGGAACTTCTGGAACAGAAAATCAGACACACAACACACAAAGAATGGAATCCCATTTACAGCTTTTGCGACCATATAACAATGGAGCCGTTTGGCGATCCATTCATCTACGAAAGCACGGGTTGGTACAATACGATTGTGTCGTATTGCAATCCCTCTGTCTTCGTGCAATCCCAATTGCAATTCACATTCTTTACTGCAATCATTACCAATCTCTAAACTGTAACATGCAATCCTTTTGCAATCATCTGCATTTCCCTGCAATCAGTTGCAATCAACAGTTCTGGTTGGCAATTTTAAACAATCATAAACATCAGTTCTATTCAGTACCTAATAAAGAAATTAAGTCATTCACCGACGTCCTTGTGTTACGAAACCTACATGTTTGTGTCTTCCTGTCCTTTAGCAATGAGATACATCGCCTTTTGCACTAGATTAACGTCCCAAAACCTCTCGTTCACACGCAAGAAAATAATAGCCTCGAATAGCAAAGGACTAGATTTCATTCTGTTTTGGGACAGAATGTTGGTGGCAATCGACCATAAACGTTCCATATCAGCTACAGATCCAAGAATAAAATCACAATTCCTGTAACCAATCTTCTGAACCTTCCTGCGCTTCTGCTTGTGTAAACGCTCCACAAAAGAGGACTTAAACGAAACTTCATCAGAAATGTCCTGTAACGTCTGCGGTGCTTCAATCAACAGGCTTTTGCACGCATCACGTTCTTCTGTAGACAAAGAACTGCACTCTCCACTTTGAATCTTCACAACTCCACTCTCGAAGAAGGGGTCACTGAGAATATCGGCATCAGTGGCAATATACTTTTCCTTCAAAAAGCATCGGTACAGTGGAGATGAGCTATCGTGAAATCCATTAGCAACATCCTCTGATAACATATTCACAGCATCTTGACATTTGAACAAAGGCAACTTGTGCACCTGCAAGTATTTCGTAGCTCCATCAATTTCGAGCAACGGTTTGCACTACCTTTCTACCTTTGTCTTGAACGATACAGAGTCATCGATGGTCAATTCCACCCGATCATCCTGGCTAACGGTTATCAGTTCATCGCGGATCCTCAGAAATCGATCAAGCATATGGAGTTTTCCTGACCGCCTTGTCTGATTGTATAGCACCGGTCTTAAGTCCACGAGGTTTCGTAGGACAGCGGCAACACATAGCCGCTGTTTGCATTCTGACATCGTCTGGTGTACCTTTTCGATCATGTACCGAACATCAGCTGTCATCTTAACCATGTGATTGACCTCCAGGTTTAACAAGTGGCTCTTACACGCAACGTGGGGGATACTAAGCAATCTTGCAACCTTCTTGTTCACTTTGCAGTTGTCCGCCGTTTGGCACAGTACCCATTCCGTATCATCTATCCCGAAAAACTGAAACATAGATAAGATGTGCTGCGCATGTGTCTCAGCGGTGAAATCGACGGCCTCTTCGTCGATAGTGTGCGCAAGATCTTCATCCTCATCCTCATTGGCGATGCTTTCCATGGGCGAGCAGGAGAGCAATGCAAGCTGCACGGCATCTCTACGATGCTTGGAAGTCTGATCCACAGATGGGATTGAGTGGTTGGTGTACGGTGCAAAAATTCCGATGTAGTGTATACCCCCACAGCTCCACCCATCATGCAGAATTGCTCCCTGCCCTGCCTGCTTTAGCTCAGAGCCAATTCGGGATTCAACTAGCTCCGTAAGCTTTAGCATGACCTGGCGCACTGTTTTCACAGAAAACCTCTCTCTATGCTTCGAAAACAAACGGATCTCCTTATCCTCGACGGTTGTGATCGGCATATTTTTGAATACGATTAGTCGAATATAATCGTGTAGAGCCTGCTCTTTCTGCGTAACACTCACAAGGTAAGGCTTGAAATGGGTGTCACAAGAATGATTCTGCTTCTCTTTGAGGTTCGAAAAGTACAAGTCGTACAGTTTGTCGTCTACACCCTGTGCAATACATGCGCGCAGATGTCGGAAGGGATTCTGAAACTCTGTGTTCTTCTGAAATGCAATTTCTCCGTTGGCTTCTCTGCAAAGCTCGTTAGGGCACTGGTACACCAAATACGTCTTCTTAGAATGTTCTCCGTCTTTTGAGACCGGAGTTCTTGATTCTTCTCTTCGAAACCGGCAAAGGAGATTGACTACTGCTTTTGGTGACGGAGCGTGTTCATTTGCGGTCATTGTAGAGTTGAAAGGGGATTTGGTTACAGAATTGTTGGGCGTGATACAAAAGGAGATTGTGCTGTTTCTGTTGCTGCTGGTAGTGAGAAGGACGCTGGCTGGTCTTATATGCGCTGGTTTGTGCTCCAATGAGTATGAAACGGTTAGGATCATTTCAAACCTTGAAGAGCTCATAGCGAAGAATGTAACGCCATTTCATGCTTTCGATATAAACCGATTCGATATCTACAAAGAGTGCCGTTAACTTTTTAGCTTCTACTGCAATGCAAGATGATGATTACTTTTTGTGCAATCTGTTGCGATGGTAGGCAAAAACCCAATCAAGTGGCAATCTCGGATTCGCAGCGCAATCATATTTCGATTGCTCTTCTTCAGAGCAATCTGTGATTGCAATCAGGAATTGGAATCGATTGGACACGCAATCGATTGAGACCAACCCCTGTACAGCGGGGTCAGGTCTATATTGAACAGTCCAAGACCTTTTCAGCTCGTGTGGGAGAACCGCTGGGACCTAAAACCTGAAACTTCGGGAACCTGTTTCTGGCTGTCTTGGCAAGCTTCTTCGAGCTTTGTGGCAGAAACCGAAGCAAACTCGAGGAGCTAGGCGACATTGAAGACAAAGTTGAACACCCCCTATCATTTTGACATCAGAGGTTGTCGACATTTGAACAAAACGCACGTATGATAGGTTTACGTAAATTCTCACCCAATAAAAACTAGCATTCAAGGACACGTATGCCGCTCTCTGACATCATTTAACATCAACCTCTGTCTTCGAACAACCGTCACTCTTTTGTCTCACCTCCGCCCAAGTTGAAGCAGCAGCACTCGAGCTTCGTGCGCTTCACAATAACGCGCTTTTGCGGCAGCGGCGCGGACACGCAATGGACGCACCTCAGCGATAGGGTCTCCATAGCGATGATGACGATACTTGGCGCGTTCGCGCTCGAATACCGCACGAGCAACGCGCTTCTTCTTACGCTCTGCTTCGCATTTCTCCTCTAGTACCCGCTCTCGTTCCAACTGCTCTGCCACCTTTTTTGCCTTTGCCTCTTGCTGGAGCTTGAGCAGTCCCAAAGCTGCATCGGAAGTGACGACAGCGCCGTAAGAGGTATCCAGAAAACCAGTGCTTTGAACTTGTAAGTCTCCAAGTATCTCCACCGTCTGCGCTCGGCGTTTCTCATCTAACATGTGAACCATTTCTTGAACTGATGCGATCCGATAGGTGTCGTCGCAGCTGTAGGGCCTTGCGTGGGCAAAAAGACGAAACTCATCCAACGGCACTATCCCCGTCTTCCGAAAACCTGCTTTGATATTCAAAGAAGAAAAAGTTTCTTCGTAGCTTTCTTGATTATCTTACAAACGTCAAATTCGTTGAAGATGTGATGGGCTGCGAGTCCTTTGGTAATTTCGTCACAGATGGTTCGGAACTTTGCCTTGAATGGCGCGAATACTCCGACGTCCAGTGGTTGCGTGGTGCCGCTTGTGTGGGCGGGGAGGGCATAGGCGATTATCCCGTTTTCTCTGAAGCGTTGGAGAACAGGAATAGACAGGTGAGAGCGGTACCCGTCGTATATGAAAAGAATTTTGCGATTGTTGGCACGAAGATCCTTCGTGTCCTCGATGAACGAATCCGCCCATTCTTTGAAGATATTAGTGTCAACCGCTGCAACATCTTTCCTGGTCGTTACAAGCGTTCCGCGTGGGAGGCATTCGGCAATGCTCTCTAGGTAGTCGCGAGATGGATCATGTCTGTGCTGGTATTGGCGAATTCTCAACTTCGTGCCTTGCAACACAACGAGTGGTCTTGCTTTTTCTCCATTCCCGTGCACAGCTGCCAGAAGAGTAATGTGATTGACGTTCTGAAATGTTGCGCCGCAGGTCAACAATTTGTGACTACGGGTCGTGTAACCTCTACGACCCGAATTACCACCTTCCTTCCATGCGGAGACGCCAGTCTCGTCAAGGTTGACGATTCTCGACGAGTCAATGGAGTGTTCACGAATGAGGTGTTCAATTTTGGCGAAGTGTAACACCAGTACTTCTGCATTAGTTGCTTTATATCGTTGGGCATCCTGTCGGCGCTGTGTTCGAAATGCAATGACGTCGTTGTGACGTTTCTCGAATGCCCTACAGAAGGCTACACCTGGACGTTCGTCTTTGAACGGAAGACGAATTCGTCGATTGCGCGGCATTGTCTTGATCAGCATTTCAACAACGTCAACAAGATCTTTGCGAGTTAATGGCCTTCCGTTTTCAGCGTAGTGTAACATAACTTCAACCACTCGTCGTTCCTCTGCGGCGGTTAATGCAGTGCGCTTCTGTTTTTCCTGCTTGTCTTCGAAGTTGTGGGTGTACTTATAGTACAAAGTGGACGGCGACATATGGACTTTGCGGGCGGCTTTTCGAAACGAGTAACCTTTGTTTATAAGGTTAAAGCCGCGATAAACTCGAAGATGCTCTCTTCTGGCTGCTGCAGAGCTGGATTCGAGGAGTACATTGGGGATTGGCTCGTTTGGTGCAAGATTTACACGACGTCTTAGAGATGATTGTCTTGACATTGTGCGAGTCGAGGAGTGAGTTACAGACGTCTACAAGGCTTGGAGAGCCATTTGTGTTTATATATTGGTGTGCTTGCTCTAGTTTGGAAGAGATTCTTGTTGGGGCATTGGTTTGGAAGGGTAAGCTGGCCATTACGTTTTTTGGTTGTTGGTTTGTTTCGGTTTGTTGCGCGAGTTTGCGATGGTTATTAACTCTAGAGAGGTATCGATTGTGTAGGAGATACTTTATTGTAAAGGTTTATTGAGTAACGTTGAGTTCATCTTGTTTGGAAGATGAAGTAGGAAGCATATCTCTTTCACCTCCGAAAATCTTCAGGCCCAAAATGAGGCCAAATGTTGCGAAATTGGGTGTGTTTTGGCCGAATTTAGGTGTTCAAGGTTTCAGAGCACAAGTTCAACTTAGGCCTGACCCCGCTGTATGAAAGCACTGAGCCCATGGACACCTCCGACTCAGAACCCTGCGCAATGATGGGCGTGACAACAGAAATAAATGCAATGGATGTCTACTTCTCGAATTATCTTGAGTAGTTCTGATCCCCAAATCAGCTAAAAATAAAGTCTCAGTGTGCATACTGAAAAAATTAAAAAGAATGTTTTCATGTTTTACGAAGGTCGTTATATATGTGCCGCTTTCAAAGCTGATTCTACACGTCATCATCGAAACGCATGGGCCTGCTAAATGTCGTTGAGCAAGAAGATGTTTTCTCCACGTAAAAAGATACGAGAGTGTTCGAACGTGGGCCAAGGTGAGAAGCAATGCACAACCAGTGGAGAATGGTACCCATACGGCTATTGGACGCCAGTTTCGGTCCAACAACAGTCAGCAGAGCATAAAAAGTGTGCAGTTCACAGCTCTCTTTGCAAGGGGCTGAATAATATGATCGTCTTGATTCTATCCCCGACTATAGTAGCATTTAAGGGAAGAAGTGGAGCACGACTTGGGAGAGTGCCTGAGGGTGCTCATGATTTGGCTCTTTGGCCCGTCCAATGAGGTCACCCAAAGCCGGGACTTTGCGTGGCACAAATCATCATGACATGACACATTGTGCCAGAGATGTTGTACTGCCCCTTGGGTAGATCTCAACATCAGAACCATAACAACCTGAAGAACCCCGTCGTACAGACGCTACAACGCCAATTTTGTGCAAAATAAGCCGTTGTGGCACTCTTTGCCCATGCTGCTAGACGTCCTTTTCACCATCTTGTTGTGTACTTCTCTTGCTCTTGAGCAAAAGCCCATTGCGGAGCTCATTGTAATATTGCGGAACCGACTTAAGCCTTACAATGTGGGACAAGATGCCCGAGATGCTGTAAATGTTTGGAAAGTAAACGATGTGAAATCTACTCTCAAACTGCAGAGAGCATCTATATAAGCGTCTCGGTGTTTCTTTCTTGTCAACGCTTTCGTCTCCAGCTCACCCCAGTGAGAGCAGTCGCAATACATCTGTCATCGGGAAGGTCACTGAACAATGCATCGCTCCGCCTTCATCGTTATTGTTTTCTCTTTCTATCTGTCACTGTACATTTCAGTCTCCGAGGGCATCAATTTCAGATTAATCAGCAAATCCAAAAAATGGCAGAAGAGGCCTTCCAAGAAAGGAATCACTCCGCTTAGCAGCGAGGCCAAGGAAGCATATTCAAAGATTCAGCTCCCCAAAAATGTCACTTTCTCACATCGCCAGGGTCTGAACTTTGATTATTGTGAAACGGACTTCGACTGCCTGGGTGACAGATACTGTTACGGGTATAATGCCGCCGGTGCCCTGGGATACTGCGACTCCACTTTCAACAGTGGCTGCAGCTGCCTCCCCACGTCATCTGCGTTGTGCCAATATGACAGCGATTGCAGTGAAGGGGAACATTGCAGCACGAATGTTTTACCCAGCACGTACTTCTGTGTGAGTGACACTTTTCTGGGTCCAGTTGATGATGGCCTGCCGAAGCCCGGCTCTCAAGGATTAGCCCTGGGCTACTGCATGTACAATTCAGATTGCCAGTCGCCACTTTATTGCTATATGCTCGACTATGAGGGATACTACGAGAGTTGTGACCCTTCGGCAGGAAAGGAGTGCTTCTGTGATTACGATTTCACCGCACCAGTCGACAACGGGGAATGCAAATCCGATTCTGATTGTAAAACTGGTGAAATATGCCCCAGTTACTCTTTCGACTATGACTGGTGCGTTTCGACTACAGCCTACCAAGGCTTCAACTTCGATTTCTGCTACTCATCTTCAGAATGCCGAGAACCTCGAAGTTGTTATATGGTGCTTTCAGACGGAAGCATGTTCGACTGCTCTCCTGGCGACGATTCTTGTGTCTGTATGAAAGACGATACCTATGATATGCTTTGCTCTGATCTCTACGACTGCGCGTTTTGGGCTGAGTCGTGCTATTATGATGAAACGTCTGGTTACAGCTTTTGCGTGTCTGACGCGCAACTTTCACTGCTTAGAGCTAAGAAATTCTCGAAGGTCATCAAAGCAAATATGCACGGTCATGAGTCGCCTGAAGTGACCTATGAAGAGGTCGGTTCTGGACTTGTACCTACCAGTGATGATGAAATGCAGATGGCACCAGTCATATCAAGCCCAATTCCTAGCACTTCTCCAAATGCTTCTTCTGATGCTTCTCCAGATACCTCTCCAGTTGCCTTCCCGGATGGTTCTCCTGTTTCTTCTTCGAAGTCTTCAACGGTATGTATTGCTGTGCACTCGCTTGGTCATCTCCAGCCACACGAACTCATGTACGAAACGCACCAAATTGCTCGTGTTTTGTGTGATAATACCAACAGCTGCGCTACGCCCGGGCATATTGTTAAATACCAGGGCACTCCGATGATGATGAAGAACTACTGCGAAATGGTGGCATGCAAATCTGATATTATGAAGGTGAACAGTCCTCGCTACCAACGCGGAATGCAGGTGCCATCGATGACTAAGGACTTGGTGTTCACGGCTTTTGCAGCGAGATATGAGACGAAGGCTGAGGAGAGGGTGCTCGCTACAGCCATTCGTCTGGGTCTCTGAATGGCGAACTTGTTAAATGTCTGTAGTCAGTTAGTTTGACCACCTCTGAACTCATATCAACAATTCGATACACGTAGAAGATTTCATTTATTAAAGGCTTAACGTCATAAAAAGGAAAAGACATAATGTTATGATGTGCGTCGACGTTGAGTCCGCTTCTTCGCCATCGTGTTTCCAGAATGGTGCGATCAGGTGAACTTACACCAGCCTTGAACGTTGAATACCCTTGTACCCTTATTCGACAGGCTTCTTACGAAGAATCATCAATTAATTTATTATTTGTTCAACACTATTAGCATGAAGTGTGCTTCCCTTTCCAGGGAGTGGAAGAATCACCAGAAGCTCTCTGGCGCGCCGCACGAACAAATGGTTGCTCAAAGGTGCCCACCAAGAAACGCGCCGGATGAGGCTTTGTTTTCCATGCTCAGCATAGGTGGTCGTGTGACCAGCGCAGGCAGCAACATACCTCCGTGCGTATGGACGTGGTCGACGTACTACATAGTACGTGGTGTAGATACTATCTAGCGCTCGACGAAGCGACGCGGCACGGCCACGCGCGAATCTTATGCTGCGCGACTTGCTGACAATGCGCCCCATGTTCGGAGTACGCAGCCCGCACGCGGGGCGCGAAGAGTACAAAGGTAGCACGCGGATCGCGAGGAGCACGTGGAGCGTGCACATGGGAGCGAGCGCGCTCCTGCTGGTCGGCGGGCTCTCCCTAGGGTAATATACCCTTCGTACGTGTACCGGCGTAGTACCTTCGTCGATGAGACAAAGGAGCAGTAGACGGACATGGCCGTGGTCATCCTTGTAGAACGATACCCTTCGTATGTGTCAACGCAATTCAGCTTCTTTCTAGTGTATGCCACATGTGACAACGTCATGTCTTGTCAGTTTGCGTTGCTAGCGGCCATGTGTCCATGTGGAGAGAAGTTAAGGTGTAAGCTCGACGAATTCATAGATGAACGAACGGCATTGTTTTTGACGAAAGTGCCGTTCCTCCAATCACGTGTTGAGTTCAAGGCCAAATTTTAATTGTCATTTCTACAGTAAACTGTTCAAAGGGTGGCATTGTCGACAGCGTCGATCACAAAACTCCTACGTTGCCAAATAAGAAGCCCTACCCTTGTACGAGTAAGTCGTTACAGGTAGCGTTAACTTACCTCAAAAGGACCAAGAGCACATCGTGGCAGCCAAAAAAAGAAAACGCCATGGAATGATTCATCGTCAACAGTGCCCACAATTTCCATGTGCAGTAGCTACGAAAGGTACTGGTACCTTTGGCAAGCGTTAGCATTTTGGTTACGTACTGTTACACATAAAAGAGTCACCCGAGATGATGAGCCCCAACTGTATTTTGTCTTCACCATATTGCCGTCAACACTTCTCAACAAGCCACAGTCGCATGGTTGCCACCCAAGGCGCTGCAGTAAAGCTGCATGCCTACGTAATGTTCCCGATCTGTACTCGCATGCACAGACCGCTCATGTTGTGTACACAGCAGCAAAAATACACTCATTTCTTCGTGCCAGTTTAGCACTTGAGTCAAGTGCAGCCTCCCTGGAAGCATATCAGCTCGTGTTCATTCAGAAAAGCCAACCTTGCCCAGACTCTCGTCACTTCTGGGAACCTTAACTTTGACAATACCCACACGTGCTAAAACGCATTCCTTGTTGTCGTCAATGACACACATCAACAACCCTTCGACGGCCAACAAGCTGTTGACGTGTTTCTCCAACCACCAACAGTGCCGCAAGCACGCTTATTGTTGCCACTGAAATCTAATGGATCCCTACGAAGAACATAGATATCCACGATTCCAAAGTTCATAGAACACCACCATTATAATTGAGATGTTGCTTCCATAACCATGTGTTTGACTCGTTGGAAAGTACAACGCAAACGCAATAATTGGCGATGAAAATGAATTGTCGCAGCTTTATGGAGAATGGAGCGAGCGTTTCCGGCCATCACCATACAGGTCGTTTGAAATGAGCGGTTCGCAAATGTACTTGAGTAACCTGCTGCTGTGAGATAATAAGACCCCTACTCGTTCTTGTTGATATCAGCTTTGATAATGGTGAGCATGTGAGTTGGACTTCTTGAAATCTGGCTTTCGTATTGTTTTGCGGAACCTGTACAGTCGTACCCTGAGAAATGCTATTGTTGCCACCTCTACACCATTGCAACACTTTCGTGGCGTTGCAAGTTTGTAGATCATCAATTCCGCAGCGAAAGCTGCCTGGATAGATCACTATAAAAGGTGATCACCTCGCCCTCATGATCTTCTTCTGCTTCTCCTCCACTCAACAACACCCTCAACGTAAACACAATCAGTGTTTGGATATCCTTGATTTTTCCCATCATGGTCCAGTTTTCCACCATCGCCGCCATCTTTGGGGCTGCTCTTGTGACGCTTGTCACAGCTCAGCAGGCGAAGCCAATTGGCACAGGTGCAGAACTTCTCAAGCCACTACCACCGGCTAAGGATTCGCCGATACTCGGAATATCAGAAGAGTGTGCCCAAGCTCGAGTTCGAACCCTCTCTGGTAGATGTACTTCTGCAATTGATCCTACTCTCGGAGAAGCTCGTCGTGCACAATTCAGTTACTTCGACGTCAATTCTGTCAATCTCGCAGATGAAGGTCTCGAAAGCCCGCGACTGATCTCTAACATTGTGAGCGATCAAGAAGTTGATACTTCGAACTCCCAGGGTCTCAACGAAGTGTTCACTTTCTTCGGACAGTTCATCGATCATGACTTCGCCCTTACGCCGCTTTCTGAAGATCCAAACGACGAGCTTGAGATTGAGGTACCTGCCAACGATCCTGATCTTCCTCAAAAGCCGCTGGAATTCACTCGTTCCGAGCGTGCACCAATTTTTGAAGGCTCTTCTGTGGAACGCCCCATCACAGTGCTTTCTTCTGCTCTGGACCTTTCTACCGTGTATGGTGTTGATGAACGGCGTAACACTTTCCTTCGAGTTGCCAATTCATGCCGCCTTAAGACATCTAATGGAAATCTCCTTCCGTTCAACACCGGTAACTTTGTCAACTCTCCAAACACTTCGCCAGCGTTCTTCATTGGCGGCGATACGCGAGTCAGTGAGACGCCAATGCTCACTGTGATGCATACCATCTGGGTCCGCGAACACAATCGTCTTTGCGATATTATCGAAGATGCATTCCCAGGCTTTACTCCGGAGCAGCAGCATGAGGCGGCCCGCGCGATCAACATCGCCCAGTACCAGAAGATCGTCTATGATGAGTGGCTCCCAGCTATCCTTGGCTCTCCTCTGCCTGCTTATGCTGGATATAACCCACAAGTGGACCCGACCATCAGCCTTGAATTTACTACAGCCGCGTTCCGTCTCGGCCATACCCTTGTTGGCACCGATGTGACCAGAATCGACAGTAGCGGTCAACCTCTCCCGCCTGTGCCGGCTGAACAGATGTTCTTCATCCCGAGCGCGCAGTTTTCTTCATCGGATCTTGAGGACTTCGTTCGAGGCGCAACTTCTACTCGTGCTCAAGAATTTGATGCGAAGGCAGTCGATATTCTTAGGAATTTCTTGTTTGAGAACGTTCCAGAAGAAGAGGGCATTGATTTGATCGCACTCAACCTGCAGCGCTCCCGCGATCACAACGTTGCGAAATATAATCGGCTGAGAGAATTCTTCACTGGATCACGTGCCAACTCTTTCGCAGATATCTCTAGCGACCCCTCTGTAGCAGCGAAGTTGGAAGAAGCATATGAGGATGTGGACCTTGTAGAAGCGTGGATCGGATTGATGGCTGAAGATAAGGCCCCCAGATCTGGAGTGGGCCGCACTCTAGGAGCATTTTTGAGAACGGAATTCGGCCGTCTGCGTGATGGAGATCAATTCTTCTTCCTTCTCCGGAATCAGATTCCAGCTATTGTACTAGATACTCTCCCTGAAGTCAGAAATGACATCTTCGCTCGAAGGACTTTGTTCAATCGTATTCTTCTCAGGAATACCAACATTGGCAGCCGCTTCCTCAGCCGTGGTCGCAATGCTTTTCTTGTCTAAAATGAACTAATTATCGGAGCATTGCATGTTCTTTATACGTTACTTTCCATCATGTGGTAAATTTTGAGCCAACTTTCACCACGCGAATGGTCAAAGTTCGGACTTCATTTTTTGAAGCGGACCAGGAATGAAACAAATGTTGTTCTGGTGTTCGAAAGGATTTTACTATCCAAAAGCTTCCAGTGTGGCTTTTAGAGTAAGATCCAAACCACGCAATCGACCTGAAAAAAATATCTTTAAATCCGAGCAAGCAACGGGGCAACTCTGGCGCTCTGCCCAGTTCCCAGTACTAGTTCCAAACTCTTTATAGAACACCAATTCACTTGGGACCATGTCCTTCCACATCTAGTTCCCGTTCCGTTACCTTACTCTGGGAGAAAGAGGTTAAAACACCATTACTGCACACACCTTTCATCTGAATTGTTTCGCATTTGACGTGTATCACCTCTGCACAACTTCTTCGGGAGATTGCCTGCAAAGCGTTCCTCTCTATTCTCGGAGATGATTCGTTCAAGATCCTTACAAGAGAAACTGAACAACATTTAAGCAGTCGATTGGTATCATTAAACCATCTCCAACAAAGCTTCTAATCAAAGATCTGGATCAAATGCGTTGCAATAGACTTTCCTTCTCATCCCCAACGGGAGATATATCAAGATATTAGAATAGATTAAGTACAATGCGCAATGAAACGAACCCTTGTATTCATCTCAAATCAAATCAAACAGAATCAAAAATAGAATTCTTGCTAATACCTTCATTTCGCGAAAAAAACGCAGCAACCTACAGTCTGAGGAACAAAAACACCTCAATCTCTTTCCTCAGTCTGCGTTGATCCTCGCCAATCATGGACCTCGGAGAGAACTGGACCCGTAAGAGCGATCTGTTATGGAGCGCTCAAAAGCTCTATGCCTTCACAGACCAAATTGTAGAGGGGACATCGTCAGCAACTCCAGTGAACTCCCTAACGTCGGTGTTGCACTCTGGGTCAGTTCAACAATTCGTGAGAAAGGTCACAAAGCTTTTGTCGCATAAAACTGCTCCAAGTCAGATGACAACAGCCTGCGTATTGTCACAGTGACAATATCACTGCAACACACTTGGGGCCTCTAGAAAAGAAATAGAGAGCAACACATTTATGAGAACATCTGGGTAGCGAAACAGTTGCTTTTTACGATACTCTACCTGACATTATTACAAATTGTATTACTAATAATAATTAAATTATAATTCCGAAAACACATATATTTCATCCATTTTCATTCAGTCGTGTGAACACCATTTAGGAGAACGAAAAACGGTGCGGGTCGTGACAACCCAACCGCTCGAGAGTACCAGCCTAGGAAGGCAAAACAAACCGATATATATATAATCAGTGGTTTGTTAAGAAAACAAAACAAAAAAGAACAGGTCTATGACCAAGGAACCGAATGTAGATAGAAAACAACAAGACGAAGGGAACGATAAAAAGTAGAAAACAAAAAACAAACATGCACCACTAGCAACGATCGGTAGCACAACCACACCAACAGCAATGAACACTCCAATACAAAATATATAACAAATGATATAATGGAACAGTTTAAAAAGATTAAAGATTTAGGTCTAGTTATAAGCTGTAATCCAAAGGAGAAGAGCTGAACAACAGCCCACACGCACAATCAACTTCTAGATCTAATGCACGGCTGCAGTTAGAGGCCAGACTACAAGGTCCGAAGAACGAGAGTGAAAGGAGAACAAAGAGTAACAGAATAGATGATGACGAGGAGTCAAAGAAATTTTATAAACGGTGTGGAAGATGCTGAGACGAAACAGGGCCAGAACGTAGATCTGGAGCCGAATGTGGAACAATCGCATTTCCGGCATCTGGAGGGTGATCCTACTCATAAGATGGTGAGTACCTCTGAAGGTGACATGGAGATGGTATGAGTATTCCCCAATTTTGGGTTGAATTTTGGCGGCTTTTTGTGAGGACCTTTGTGGGTGGATTTGGTATTATGACCTGTTGGCAGGTGGTACTCGGTGTACTGTTGGACATCTGGCAGAAGATATTTTGGCAACACCCTCGAGGGTTGGTACCTGGCACCCTGACACTAAGTTCGTCACGTGTATAGACCTCAGGAGGTGTGCATCATATTAGATAATATTATTAGAATAATATTGAGTAGAACGAGCTTAGATGAGCGCGACCTGACCGTCGCGAGCACTAAGTAAACTCAACTGAGTCGCGTTCTCTTTCAAGAGTTCCGGGTTAAGGTCGCCACTGCCTACGTCGGTTCACAACTCTTTTAGGAGGGTAACCACGACTTGTTTCGGTACGTCCACCCCTCAGAGTTCATCAGGAGATTCCTGCATTATTTCTGTGGTTGTAGACATCTGTATTTTCACCTGGTTTAGGTTCGGACTCCGCCCCTGTATAGGGTTATTCTACAGCACTTTTATTGTGCGTCGCTCCGCCTTCGGACCTGTTCCCGCCGGTTGGCACGGTCCGTGGCTCCGCTCCGGTTGTTGTCTCTCCGGACTCT
>JASCIV010000648.1:0-15157 GCA_030374735.1 Gracilaria caudata
AGGTGGTACGGGGGTGGAGGGGGGTGAGTGTGGGGGAGGTTTTGGTTGAGGGGGGGGGAGGTGGTTCGGGTGAGACGGTTGGAGTATAAGGTGCGGTGAGCGGGGGAGCCGGCAGAGCGAGAGACGCGGGGCGCGCACGCGGGCGATTGGTCTGCGCCGATGCGGCGCGGCGCGTCTTATAAGGTTGGCGCCGCGCAAATAGCAAAAAAAGCGCAAAAAGGTTATTTTTGGGCGGCGGCGCGGCGCCGCAGCGCGCCGGAAGCGCGCAGGCGCGTTGCGAGCGCGCGCAACGCGCGCGCTGCGGCGCTATGCTGCGCAACCTCGCGTCACGCGCGCGCGGCGTGACGAGCACAGCGAGTGCGCACGCGCACGCGCGGAGGGCTGCGTGTGGCGCGCACGCGGGGGGTGGGGGGGTGTGGTGCGCGACGGAGGCGCGCGTTTTTGCTTCTCGTTCCAACGCGCGACGCTACGGAGGCAGTTGGGGTGGGGGGTTGGGGTGCGCGTGTGTGTGCGCGTGTGTGTGTGTTGTGACGGGTGTTGCGCGGTGCGCGTCGGGCGCGCGCCTGGCGCGTCGTACCTTCATGCGCGCCGGCGGGACGCGGCGCTGTTTTCTTCTTTTCTTTTTTTTTGTGAGGGCGAGTGCCGATGGCTTGGCGCGTTGCGCGCGGTGAGATGAGGCGGCGGGCGGTTGGGCGGTGGTGGCGGTGGTGGTGCGCGCGCGCGCGCGCGGGACGTACACTGCACTGGCGCGTTTGTGCGTTAGCCGGCGGCGCGCGCGGCTAAGAATAGACGAGAGCTGGCAGGCAGAAGCTGTGAATCAACGGCGCGCCGTGTGTGAAACGCTTTTTGCGTTTCACAATTATGAGCGCTTTTGGCCATTTTTGGCGGCTTGCGTGGCGCGCGGCTGCAAACTTTCATTACTGTACGCTTTTTTGCGCGAGTTTTACGCGACGATTTGTCGTCGTTGTGTTTTTTTCTTTGTTTTTTTGCGCGCTGCGATCCGCGCACTTTTTCCAATTTTGTTCGTTAATTTATTTTATTTTTTTCAAAAATTCGGCCGACGCTAAAGCACGCCTCTGTTTTGGCGCATAACGCCGCACAATGAATGATGCGCGCCGCGTTTGGCGCCACCGCCGCCCGCCGCCGCCCGCCGCCGCCGCCGCCAGCTCGCAGAGCGTCGTCGCCCGCGCCCGCCTTGCGCCGCGCGCCCCGCCCGCCCGCCGCGAGCCCGTCATGTTCAAACGTTTCTCGTCGGACAGCGTGTCCGGCCAGTCGGCCATGAAGTCCTCCCAGCAGCGCGCCGCGCGCGCCGCCATCATCGATCAGATGCCCGCCATCGTACCATACATCGACGACTTCTTCCCCAAGAAGGAGAAGACCATTCTAGTCAAATGCGCCGCGCACGTCTCCGTACTCTGTTCCGCCGGCGCGCAGCCCATGTTCTTCCACACGCGCAACGGGCAGTATCTACCCACACTGCGCACGTTGCACCGCTACCCGTTGTTGCTACCGTCGCTGCGCGTGGATCGCGGCGCCATCAAACACGTCATCAACGGCGCGGACATCATGGTGCCGGGCTTGCGCTCGGAGCGCGCGGCCATTGAGAGCGACGTGCAGCAGGGCTGCGCGGTGGCCATCTTCGCGGACGGCAAGCAACACGCCATTGCGGTGGGCATTGCGCGCATGTCATCCGAGCAGATGCGCGCGTCGCACAAGGGCATTGCGGTGGAGAACCTGCACTACGTTTCGGACGCGCTGTGGAAGTGCACGCAGCTGTCGTAGCGCGCGCGCGCGTTTTCGTTTTGGTGTGCTGTTGGGTTGGTGCGTCTCTCGCAAGCCCGCGCCGCCGTTCTCTCTGTAAACACAGCTGCAGTTGTTCACGTTTTACCTTTGGTAGTACATCATGTCAAAAAAGCTGTCACCAAACTGCGTTTGTCCATCACAACGCCGCGCCCGTCCCGCACGTGAGCGATAAAACTCGCTAAAACAGCGCTCCGCGCGACGACGAGTGCCACCGCCGCTCGCTAATGCGCGGCTCCGGGTCGCTATACCACTCCGGCAGCGTCACGTTCGGGTTGAAGCGATAGTTAAACAGCACCTCCTCGTCGTGTTCAATGTCGCGCAACGCCACCAGCGCCACCGTGCGCAGCACGTCGTCGCCCTGTTTGGTGAACATCTCCACGCCCTCCACGCGCTGTCTCATCGCCAGATCCGCCCACGCGCCAAACACGCGCGCGCCCGAGCGCATCGCGCGTCGCACCGGCATCAGGTGGCGCAGGTGCGCTGGCAACGCGCCGCTGCGCACGTCCAGCAGGAATTGCAGCGCGTTGGGCGTGCCGTGGTTCGCGTAGTGCGCGGTGCCAAACGGATGGTACAGTTGTTTTCGCTGCTTTTCATCAAACGTCACATTGATGCTTATTTCATGCGACGAGTCGATCACCACCCCGTCGTAGCGCGCAATGGCCAGATCCGAAAGCTGCTGCGGCAGCTCACTGGGCTGATAAAACACGCCCGGAAACAGCGCCAGCACGCACCCGGCGCCTGCGCGTCCGCTCACGAACAGTCCGTTGCCCGCGTCCGCCGCCACGCGCGAGCGCGCAATCACGGGCGCGTAGCCCAGCTTGGCGCGCACCACGCGCTCGATGGGCGTGTCCGAGCGGTCGAGCAACGCGCCGTGCGTGGCGCCCAGCACGCGCCGCAACTGCGCGCCGAGATGCGCGTCCAGCGCGCGCGCCTGCTGGCGCGCGGCGGCGTGTTGTAGCGACTTGTCGGCGAGCAGCGCGCACAGACGTTGGCTGTCGAGCTGCAGCTGCAGCGCGCGCCCGGTGCGCGGCGGCGCGTCGGTTGGCGCGCCGAGCGCGCGCACGCGGCGCAGCAGCCGTTGCAACATGGCGGCGTGCGGCGCGTGCAGTGCCAGTCCGCTCTCGGCTGCTCCGTTCTGCAGAACAGCAGATCGCGGAGAACAGCAGCAGCAGCAATTCTCGCGGTCAAAACCATGAAAATAAACAAAAATCTGCCATCATGACCGCACGCAGCTTCGGAAACAACATCGCCGCCCTTGTTGTGTGCCTTTTCCTTCGCTCAGTCCAACTCCGCGAGTTGATCCAAATCCCACACCCCCCGTTTCGCAGCTTCACCTGCGCAGCTCGCTTCGCACATGTCCGTGCTACCCACGCAGATGGGTCTACCCGTCTGCCTTGTGCCTTCCAAGCTCAAATACAAGCCCAACAACGACGCCCTCGCGGAGCCTTCAAAGATCCACGGCTTTCAGGAAATACGCCACAGGACCAAGGAAACCGTCGGCTGGATCAAGTTCATGCACCCCATCCCGTTCCTGCTTTTCGGCCGCGACCTAGGCGCCTCTCATGTCTTCGTGGGCCACCCCACAGTGTCGCCTCAGCACGCCGTGGCCTTTTGGGACCGCGTTTCCGGCTTGTGCATGATTCAGGACCTGGAATCCGAGCACGGCACCTTTCTAAACGACAACACAGTGTCGCATCTGGAGCCCGCTTTTATCAAACCCAAAGACGTCATTCGCTTCGGAACCTCCGCTCACCATTTCATCTTTGACTACCTTCCTTTAGAGTACCGTGACGAGGAGCCCCCGAGTGCGCAGCCCCCTTCCATGGACGCACGCACAGAAGCGTCCAATCTTCCGCCGCCGCCGCTGCCGCCGCCGCGAAGATTGTCAAACGACTCACCATCGCAAAGAGCCTCCGGCGCCTTTTCTCGCTCCCCGCCGCGCTCCGACGCCATGGATCGGCCCAGCGCGCGCGCATTCAGGATGATGGGACCGCCGCGTAGAAGCACCCCGCTGGGTGGACCACGCGTTCCTGCGTCAGAGCCTGACTTCATGAGACCAGATGAGCCCGACTATGACCGCGAGCGTGCCATGGACAATCGTTGGAATGACAGACCAATCGCAGCTGGCGAGCCAATGGATGATGGTCGTCGAAGGATGCCGCCTCCAAATTCAGGTCGTTATCCTTCGCGACGCGGTCGTAATAGTCCGCCGCCTAGGCCTAGAGATGATAGGTTCGACGATCGAATGCCACCGCCCATGCGTGACCCGCGTGACTTTGACAGGCGACCTCCACCGCCTGATGAGTTCATGGATGGTCCTCCGCCGCCGCATATGCCGCGCCGGTTCGGACCACCGGATGGTCACCCTGATGATTTCAGACCGCCGCACGATGGCGATTATGACAGGCATGCGCCGCCGCCAATGAGGGAGTTTGACGATAGGGGCCCTCCCCCTCCCCCATCTTACCGTGGCAGAGGTGGTAGGGATTACGAGTATGAAAGACATCGCGATGATTATCGTCCGAGGGGCGGTGGTGGACGAGGTGGGTACGACGGCAGAGGTCAAAGACATCGTCCCCGACAGGATGATGGCTACTGAAGCAGTGCAAGGGTATGAGGGACAACTGGTAGCGTTTTTTTTTTTCTTATTCTCTAATGCTGCCGTTCGTTACAAACGAGTTGTTTTCAGAGAATGTGTAAACACATATCCAACGCTTTGTTGTATTACAAGGGTACACTGTCCTCTATCAAACGCTTCTCGCGAGCATTTTCTACTCTCGAGCGTTAATAATTCCCTTTTAACCTTTTTGTGCGTTACCCATTAGTAGGAGATACATGCTCTCAGCGAATGGGCGGATGGAATAGAAGTCCAAGGTTTAAGTAAGGTGAAGGGCTTTGAACAGGGTTATATTTTTGCAACAAAATGTTTTTTTTACCTTAGTGCTAGCGAGATTGTTTATAAACGAGAGAAAAGCGGCTCATGTAACACCAGAAGGGGACGTATGCGAAAGTTACGCTGACCTTGAAATGGAATGGAAGAAAATGAGGAAACGACAGGCAAAGTCGTCCTTCGTGACAATCAACGACATGAGGTCTGGGTGCAAGTCCCTAACACATTATACTACCCATAAAGCGGCTCAGTGTGAAGAGATGTCCCAAAGAAAAACTCCTGCAATTTGCTACAGAGCGTACAACAGCGCAATGAAACAGCGCAATGCACTGAAGATGCAGTATTTATGAACGGACTTGGTTGACCGGGGGATGTCAAAAGTGGACGAAAGAAACAAAAACTGCCAACCTCGTGGATACAACCTCGAATGGAAGCACTTGTCAACTCGTACGACACAGGACAGGGCGCGAGAACAAGCTAAAAAGAAAGAAACAAAAACTGCCAACCTCGTGGATACAACCCCGAATTGGAAGCACTTCCCAACTTGTACGACAGGGCGCGAGAACAAACAAAGGAAGTCCCTATCTCGTTCAGATGTTCAACCTTTTGCCTCTTCTGACCGCGTTCTGAATCTGTCTCACGTGCGACTCAACATTTGCATGCGAAGCTCACACTCGTTACGGTGAACGAATGATTTCGCGTGAGGTACGAACGGCACAACACACAATGCATGACTTCTCCTTGTGTAGGTGTCAAAGATAAGAGACATTCTGCGGCAACGAACAATAACAAAAACAACAGGAACGACAGCAAAACAAAAGCTTGAGTGAGTTTGTGCTTTACGAAGTGAAACGCCTGCAATATACAATTAGGAGCGGGCTTCGGTTTGACAGCTACGCCGCCTTCGCCAAATTCTGCAGCACGGTGCCGGAATAACCAAAGGCAAGTCCCGTTTCCTTGAGACATTCGTCCTTCACCTCTCTCGACCACTCGCTCGCGACTTGGTCAATGATGACGCGCACGCTGTTAAGAAGCTGTTTGACGTCCGACTCCCACTTGTAAAACTCAAACTGGTGACCGCCAAACAACCGATCCTGCATGAGACGCCCAATCATTCTACCTCCCGCCGAGTGAGCAAAATAATAATTGTACCAATGACACAACACGCTTTCCGGTTTCTCCTTGATCAAGTCACGCAGGTACACCACATATCTGGTAGCGGCAACAGTGGGCTCAGGCGTTTCAACGCCAAGGTCGTTCAAATACGCAATATCCCTTTCCAGCGCATCCAATCTCTCCAAGCCCGTATCCGCAAAACTGGAAAACATAGGATGCGACGGATGATCCTTCACAGCAAGTTCGTTCTCAAAGTACTGATACACGGCGCGACTATCGACGAGGAACTGCATAAAGTCGGGCTTGGACGGCGCCCAGGCGTCGATGGGAAGCGCTGAGGCCTCTTGCTCTCCCTCCCTGGGGGCCTGGTCCTTGGTGTGGAGTCGCATGGCGACGAAGCGCATCTCCTCGACGAAGCCCTTGTGCTCGCCGGGTCGGCGGCGCTGCGTGGGCGCGCTGGACGCGGGCGCGCTCATGCGCGGGGCAGCGCGGGCAGCGACATGTGGCGTGGGGCGGGCGCGGTGGCACAGCACGCGCGACGGGCGCGCGAGGGCGGGCAGGGCGACGGGGGTGAGGAAGGCTGCGGCGGTCATGGTGGGGCGAGTGAAGAGAAACGGGAGCAGGAGCGGGAGCAGGAGCAAGAACAGGAGCGAGAGCAGAAGCAGGATCGGGGACGGAAGCGGGGGTGTTTTGGTGCACAAGGGTAAAACCGTATCCAAGATACCTGAGAGTATCATAGGAGATTCTTCAGATATGGCGGCGCGGGAGCTCTTGCAGGATCTGAGTCAGGTCTTCTGCTTCGGAAGCGCGCACGTGGCCACGGCGCTGCGCGGCTGACAGAGGGGTGGGTGGCAAGCTCGCGTGCTTACAGCGGGCAGCGCTGCGCTTAGTACTAACACTACGCGCGGTGCGCGGTGCGGCACGCGGCGCAAACGCCACGCCTCGTCTCGCCGCGGCGCGACGGAGCCACATGAGCCGCTCCGCTCCGCGCCGCCGCGCGCCGCTATGGGAGCGTCTGCTGCCGCAGGCCACGCCCTCCACGCTCTCAGCCGCGCTGCCGCTGCTGGCCGCGCCGCTGGCCACCATGGGCATGGCCGCCGTGTCCTCCGCGCCCGACCTGTGCGCGTTGGAGCCGCCGCCGCCCTCGCGTTCGTTTGTGTTCGGCTCGTCGCTACGCGCGTGCGCCATCTGTCTGGAGGAGTATCTTCCCGGTGATCGGCTGCGCATGCTAGAGCCCTGCGCGCACTGCTTCCACCAGGGTTGTATCGACCGCTGGTTGCGCGTGTCCGAGTGCGCGCGGCGTGACGCGCGCGTGTGTCCCGTGTGTAACGTTGCGTTGGTGGCGCCGTTTCATCATGATCGTGAGCTTGCGGACGCGCGCGACGAGCAGCTTAACCGTCGTCCGCCGTGGCCCACCGTGCAGTTGATCGACCTCAGTCCGCATCAGAGCTGGGTGGAGTGGTTCACAGACCTGCTCAAGCTGTACTACCCACACAGCAACTCGCGCTCCTCCACCGCTTCATCGCCCTGAACCGCCGACTTCCTCTATCTCTCGCTCTCTCGCTCTCTCTCTCTCGCTCTCTCTATCTATCTTTCTCGCTTGCATGCTTTCAGCTGCAGCCCCCCCCCCGGAATGAATAGACGCTGCGCGCTGCATCATGCTATGCAAATAATATCTCTTCCACCTGTCGAACCAGGATCGCCCAGTACACTACGCTGTCTGTAATAAAAACAAAAAAAAACGAGAGAAAAAAAAAAACGCCACTCTGCGCCTCTGCGTGCACATTCCGCATCGCGCGCTCTTTGCCTCCCACACCCCCCCGACTCGCGCGCAGATCGTCACCTTCTTCATTCAAACATGTCCTTCATCGTCTTGGCGCCCACTTCGCAAACCATCCAGCTAGGGCTTGCAAAGCCCTTCCCACAAATCTCGCTCCCGCTCAGCGAGCTGCCGTTGCAACCTGCGCTCACGTTCGCCACTCGTTTGCTCTTTGTATGCGCGCAGCACCTCTCGCTCACCAAATCGCAGCTCTGCCGTCATCAGCTGGTAGTGGCGTGTCCAAGCGTGGGACTGCCCTTCGACAAGCGACGCATCTTGCGGAATGGCGCCGAGCTGTTACACATGCCCATCCGCTTCTTTTCTCCTTACGACTGTGTCAGAGCCGTGGCCTCTCGAGATTGCACTGTCATCGACATTGCTTTCAATCGTACCATCATCTTTGATCGCACGCGTGTGGAGGCGATTGCTTTGGGACTCAAACACATTACACAAAGTGTGACACACGCCATGCCATCGGCGGATGAGGCTGAGCGCGTGATACGAAGCGCCGGTGTGATTGCTCATTCCGAACAACAACAGCTTGGCGATGTCACGCTGCAGTCAGGCACGCTCAACGCTGAAGAGCGCAGAAAAGCGGCGCATGTGTTGTTCGGTAATGACGGTAAGTATATGATTCACACTCTCGAGTTTGAATGGTTATGAATGTTGTCTTGCGTGCTAACCGTCCTCAAGAGGAACAAAACCTGGCGTGTGCAATGGCCAGATTTCTCCGTGACGAACGCGATGTGTATGCGCGAGTGCAGAAGAGATGGGTGTTCTGTATTGGAGAAGGCGCATTACCAGGCGTCACGGAGCGATTACAAAAGGTAAGGAAAGCACCAAACTGCGCATCATGATGTTGTGTGTGAACGCGTGGCAATCACAACCGCCACTAACGTGTTGGACGCAGGAGTTTGAACAATGTCGCCACAGATACGGGTTGAAGATCAGGCTGGAGGCAGTGACGAGCGACTTCGAGAGCGCCATTGTCATTTGGGTGGGGGCGGCAATCCTGGCGACCGCCGGCGCCGAGGGGCGCGACGACGAGGACCGAATCAGTGACTGATTGAAGCGATTGAGAAATCGGGGCGTCGAGATCGCCGTCGAGCGGAAAACGCGCACGCACTTTGCGCCGCAAAAGCGCCGCGAGCGCTTTCCGAGCAGCGTCGAGGGCAACGTGCCACGTGCATCTTGGCATGGCAGCCGTGCGCATGCGTGCGTGCATGGTCAGTGAGCGCGTCACAGCAGGGTACGCCTGAACGCTGGCCACGTGGCGGGGGCGCAGTGGCCGCTGAAGAGCAAATTCGGCCGTTGAGCGTTGCCGCTCCCGCTTCCCGGACATGCCATGGAAACGCGTCCGACAGTGTTCCGGTTATCTACCCTGCTTGTCGTCCGTCGTCTCGAGGTTATTCTTCTGTGAGGTCGCTGTTTCTTCACCCCCTTTCGCACTCGTCTCCTTGCCCTCATACGCTTCGCGTTCCTCTTCGCGCGTCGCGTAAAACGTGCATCATGACTGTGCGCCCGCATAATTCGTCGTCCTCCGCCTCGCAGGCGCGCGCCGTCCCTGCTTGCCTTGCGTATGCCGTGGCGTCCACCATGGTCACCATCATGAACAAGGTCGTGTTCTCACACGCTCACTTTCACTTTCCGTGGTTCACTTTGGCCTTTCAGAACGTCATATCCATCCTTGTCATTCTCACCTCGCGCAAGCTGGGCTACACCAACGCTGGCACCTTGTCCAGGCCCCTTGTTCGTAGCATGCCCATTCCAATCATGTACTTTGTGTTCTTCATCTTCACCAATGCGCAATCGTTGAGATATGTCAATTTGCCGGTGCTCACCGTGTGGAAGTCCCTGGGCCCCATGTTTGTCACACTTTTCGAACGCTTCTATTTCGGAGATCGCTTCTCTGTCAAAGTTTACCTTTCCATGTCGCTCATTGTTCTCTCCGCATTTGTGACTGCTATTAACGATCTTGAATACTCCACAATTGGCTATGCCTGGGCTGCTCTCAACGTCCTTTCCAATGTTGCATACCTCGCTTCGCTGCGAATATATCTTCGGGATCCGGACGTTTCGGCACTCGACAAGACATTCCATTCCAATCTACTCTCCATCATTCCCATTCTTCCCATGGCAGTTCTTTCCGGCGAACTCCCAGGCGTCGTGTCGGCGTTGGCAAACCGTTCCGTTGCGTTTCAGTTGTCGTATATATCGTCAGGCGTGCTCACAACCGCAGTTTGCGCGTCGGCGTTTTGGACAATATCTGTCACCAACGGCAGCACGCTTTCTTTCATTGGAGGTTTCAACAAAGTGCCTATTATTTTGTTATCTCTCGTTTTGTTCGATATGAGGATCTCTTCGGCTGGCTGGATTGGCGTGACTCTCGGCGTCGTAGCTGGTGTTGTGTTTATCCAGGCAAAATCTTCATTGCTACGCGACAGGGACTCTAATTCGCAGTTCAAGGAGAAGAGCATTATTGAAGACGAGCTGGAGTTTGTTGTCAAAACATCATCTGTGGAAGCCGTGTTGGACAGTCCGTCCAGCATTAAGATCGTTCCCAACCGATAGATACACTTAACCTGCTAGTACGAAGTGTACTATGCGGGATATGCTCATCATTTTTGCTAGTTGAGTGCGGCTGTCGCAAACCGTGGTTTACGAAAGTGCTCGTTGATCACAACAAACAATAGAGTACCTAGCTTGCACAAAATTTATTGCGATCTCGTAGGTAGAGGAACGATTTATGCAGCGCCTCAAACGAAGTGACTTCGATTTCAATCTCTCTCCGATGGCGACTTTCCGGCCTTACCGCCACCGAGCTTTTGTTCATGACCAAGTCAAACACACGCTCGTCAACATATCGTCGCAAGCGTTCGAAGTGCTTTGCACCCCGCTGTTCCAATCTTTTCAAGAGGCAAGCAAGGACCTCTCGCTGTCGCTCCAAGTCAAAATCCTCCATATCTCTGTTGTCCACTTTAGTTCGCAAGTAAAGGGCGTAGCTGTACGCATTGCATGCATCTGCAAGTGCTTGCAGGCATATAGAAAACGCAATTCTCCCACGTTGTAATCGATGAGCTGCGGCTGTCATTGCGCACACCAACAGGTACATGTCCTGCACGGCTCCTTTTGAACGCGTGAGTTTGACGATTTCTTCGTTTCTTGCATGCATCATAGGATCACAGTCGTTCTCAACGTGCCATGCTCGGTAGAACCTATCAAGAGAATAGTTCACCTCCACTACGGAGTACCGGTAGTGAAACCAAGCCTTGCGACCTAACGCTATTGCGTACGTTTCCACGGCCGCAGCGTCGTGTGCTCTTTCGCCCCTAGACTTTTGTAAAGCGTCGTCTGGGATTTGTTTGTCAGGTGGAAAGGACATGCTTCTGAGTTTTTCGTCGTCGTGAAGTACATCCAGTCCTTCGGTATCGGTTTCGTATCCAAAGCTGCGAAGCACATTCAGCACAAGTTTAACAGCAGGTGGGTTTCGCCCGTCAGATGCTTGCACGATTCGTGGGAGCACGAGGGGGCCCCCTTCGACCATCAAGTAATGCATGAGCCACAAGGCGCGAGCGTTGACCTTCACCTCATTGGGGCCGGAGCCCGCTACGACGTACTCGCAAATGAGTCGCGGTGGTATGGAGCCAGCTTTGATGAGATGTAGCAGCTGGTCTGCCACTGCCGGGTCTCCATCAGTAGGGCGTCCCAACCCTGTAGTTCTTTCGATGAGCTCACATATTTCTGAACGATGTAAGGGATTGAGCGGTGTGACGGTTGGAATGCTTGGCTGGCTCGTCCATTGATCAGAGCTGGGCCGGCGCTGCGGAAAAGAGCCTGAATTGTGACGGGATGATGAATCGCTCACACTTCGTTTTCGTGAAGGCTGACGAGGCGACGCGGAGGAAGGTCTGTCTGTGTACGGCTTGTGAGGCGGATAAGTGCTAGAAGCGGTTGGGATGATGAGCTGGCTGCCTTGTCGCGAGTGCGTCGAAGCTTGAGGGCGTGTGGATCTAGGATGCTCGGGCGTTGGCGGGGCTTCGAGTGGCTGACGTAGAGGGGCGCTTTGACGACCCGGCGGTCGCGAAGAGTCCGGGCGGGGCGGAGCGGTCTCACGCTGTTGATTTGTGTGAGAGGTGGAGAGTCGGCTTAAGCCAGCTAGTAGCGGATCTTCGATGGAGGCACTTTTGCTCATGGCGAATGGAAGAGAGAGGGTGCGCGCGTTGTTCGCCTTTGTTGCTCAGAAGAGGAGGCGCGAGGAGGAGAACAGGGGAACAGTCGCCGCAAGACATGCACGGCTGCAAGCAAATCGGAGGCGCTAGTGGCCATGGGAAGGTGAGATTACAGTATGAATGGTCACGCTTTACAGAAGAACTAATCGGGAGTGCGCTGGTCCCATCCAAACCTTACGCGTTACGAGGTCGAGCTGACAAAACCGTACGTGTACCCTTGGCAAGTGTCGTAATTGGCGACGAGACCTGCGCGCAAATGCGGTTTTTTTTTATCAATATAAGTGCAGCACTGACACGTCTCAAATTCTCTGAGCCGATAAGATGTATTTCAACCGTCCAGTACGAAGGTAATCTGAATCATATCGACGTTATGTACAGGGTATAGGGGTATCTACTCCTGCGGCAGACGTGGATAGACTCGCCAGAATGGCGTTATCATAACCATGGTTGCAAGTAATTGCTGTGTCTGCAATCAGGAATTGCTCTCCTGGATCAAGATCGCAAATCGACGGATGCACTTTTGAGCCATCTGGGAAGGTCTGTATCTATGTTTTCAAGCCATGTTCGCAACATCTGATTGCCAGCAAGACTCTAGCAGTCGTGAAGGGAAAAGCTGAAAGATGCTGGCTTCCGGTGGAGACTCGACCACAGGTCTGTGGACAGACCCATTTCGCTTCATTAAGAGAAGGGAAGACAAGCACACCAGGCGGGGGGGGGGGATCGAGTATGTCCAGCAGAAAGATAGTTATCAACAAGCACAGCACGCGAGGGCGGACCGCGTGTGCCCATTAGTGTCGTTTATCGACGAGCACATCATGATAAGTATGAGTTATGTCGACAACCGAGTGACCCGTTATCGCACGAGGTTTTCGACATAACGCGCTTATCTAACGACTGCTGGACCTCTCACGTGATTGTGATATAGCGAAACCGCCTCCCCAGTACGTTTGCTATATCAACATTTTTAGAGAAAATTGTCATACAGTGCGCCTCTTACTGCGTTCTAAGACAAGGTGATATAGCAACGCACTGGGGAGGCGGTTTGTGCTATATCAAAGTCACGTGATATGGTCCAGGCAAGCCCGGAGCCTGCCAAAATTTAATTCTAAAAGAAGTATGCATGTGACCCGGCAGCTTCTGGTCTTCAAGGACCGATTCATATCAAGCCTGGGGGAGTTAGATAAGGCGTACTACAGGTGCTAAACACGAAGATAATTATCGCGACTAAGCGTCTAGTAATTCCTGCGAAGGATTGCAGTCCCATTCCTGTCGAATTGCTTGCGTCCCAGGGTTAGAGACGACACGTGTCTGGCAATGCGACAAGCACGCATCGTAAGTACTAGTGCGAAAATCGGAACCATCTTGTTCGCGGTGATTACTCCGGGAGTTATCACCGCAAACAAGAGTGTTCCGATTCCCAGGCTTCATCATTTACATGTGTTATGTCGACAACCTCGAGCGATAACGGGTCACTCGCCAGCTAACTCATACGAGTTCCGCGCATGTGTGACTACCATCACCATAGTTGTGGGAGCGTATCACATTTGAACACGTGCTCGTCTAACTGCAGGCCTTCGTTGCATTCAGTGTCCATCTCGTTCCGTGTGGAGCAATGTGACACATCTCCAAGATATCGAAAAGATGGGCGATAATCATTTCCTTCAATCGTCACCATAATGAGTTAGACGCTCGGAATTGTGAAGCACCGCAACAATATCAATAGATCCGAAGAGAGCTCGATGAGAATTTTAACACAGCTGATGCTGGACGCTCGAAAGTATTGACTTCGATTGGCGTCGACAGTGCTGTTTGCGACCACCGTAGACTTCGCAGCGTACACTTATTGTTCTCCCTGTATGCACCTGTCGTCCTACTGCTGTGAGTCATCCAAATTTTTGAGATGTCAGAAGATGAGCATAGCATAAAGCGGTTTGCATAAGCCAACTGTGCCCAACCGAGCTACTATACCAGAGATACGGCGCACAGGCCGCAGCTCACCCCACGTATCATAAGCCATATAGATGATGACAATGCTCATTTGACAACTGCACGATGTGACTTAATGAACGCAGTGAAGGTTTGAAAACGCTCTCGAGAGCCGTTTTTGGAAGGGTTCATCGCGTATTAGCGTTGAATGTATTCGAATATGTGCGGCTGGTAGGGTAAAGGGTTACTGTTACAGGCGCCCTTTCGAAAATGTTTTTGACTAGGATCGAATATATCATATGTCGCGACTCACATTAACCTCTGTTCTCGAGATATCTCAACGGATGGCGTATCGATTGAACGTACAGCATATCGTGAGTACAATGAATGAATGAAAGCAAAAGCATGGAATGGAGGCGATTGCTCAGCGGAGAACATTAAAAATAATGTGGTTCGGTGCGCGACAGCAGTGGAGTGGGGCGCAGCGGGCAAGGAGGAATGGTGGGGCGGACATGAACGGGTGGTGCAACGTTCTCATCTTGGTGATGCTCGCGACTGGCGGCGCAGATGTACGGGTAGCCACTCAGAGCGGATTTAAAGGCGCTCTCGCATGAGGGAGGATTCGGGCTGTCGCGAGCGGAGCACCGCACTCGAGAGCAACGGTGACGATGGAGCGGAGGTATAAGAGCGCCGCGGGAAGGTAGGGGAGAAGCACGCAGTGGGCTGCGTGCACACGAGACGAAATGGAAAGCAACAAACATGAGCAGCAGAAAAGAAAGAGCGCGGAGGAGGGGCTGCTTCACCGCATGAGCGTGGAATTCCTGCTGAACGAGGACGAGCACGGGCCGCACGCGGGGGCGTCGGGAGAGAGTGGCGGCGGCGGTGGACGGATCGGAGGGGGGGCGACGGAGAAGAAGAAGGGCGGGCGGAAGCGCGGAAGCGGGGGCGGAGGCGGAGGGGCAGGAGCAGGCGCAGCCGCAGCCGAGGGGAAGGGGAAGGGGCGACGGTTCGCGTGTGACCGGTGCGGATGCGTGTTCGGGATGCGTTCCAACCTGAAACGGCACGTGGCGACGGTGCACGAGCAGCGGCGCGTGTTCCGATGCGAGCTGTGCGGCGCGGCATTCGGGCTGAAGCAGAACCTGTGCACGCACGTGCGCGTCAAGCACCACAAAATACGCGCGTTTCAGTGCGAGGTGTGCAGCTACTGCTTCGGCTACAAGCAGGTGCTGCAGAACCACCGCCGCTCCATCCACGGCCTCATGTGAGCTGTCAGCTTCTCGCCTCCTTACAGCCCGCGCTCCGCGCGCCGCGCGCCTTGCGCCACACCTGCCACCCCCTCCCCCACCGAAGTGGCCCTGCTGCCTGCCCGTCGCC
>JASCIV010000649.1:0-15141 GCA_030374735.1 Gracilaria caudata
GAGAACAGAATGGAGATTCGAACAAATCAAATAACATACCCGTATTAGCGCAAAGTTGAAGTCTTTAAACCATCGACTCTTCTTGATTTCAGTAGCACCTTCTTGTGAGCCCAAAAGTTTATCCGCGTCTCGTCGAAGGAGCTTCTTGACCAGTTGTTTGCAGTCATTGCTTATGTGATATCGTCAGGGAACATTACGTTTTCATTCACAATGTTCTTAAATGTTTCATCGGTGTAGCTGCTTTGAATGGAGTCGTACCCGTAAGCATTTCGTAGACAAGAATACCCAGAGTCCACCAATCGACAGCAGAGCTCTGGATAACTCCATTGAGCACTTCAGGCGCTGTGTACTCTTCTGTTCCAACAAAAGAATTGGTTTGATAGGGAAGCACCGGTTCTGAGTTGACGATTTCAAAGTTGTTGAGTGAGGAATTTGTTCTTTCAGTGTGTAAGGAAAGACAGAGGCACAGTGAAGAAATTTGGGAAGAGGGACACAACGAACACACAAAAAGCAAGTTAGTGGCATACATAATCGAGAGGCACAGGGACCGCATGCGTAAGGTGTTGGACCTCGCCAGGATCACGCACAAGGTAGCACAAGCAAAATGCGTTGCTGTGAACATATGCCCCGTGATGCAAATGATAAAGCTTTATGGACGTCTTGTGCGCAAAGAAGCATGGTACGCAGCGTAGAGACTAAGTAGCTAAACCCGACATCAGCAGAGAACTTACTTAACAAGGACTTGCGGATTTTGTCTTGGAATGACAGTTGGGTCTTGACAACGCGTGGTGGAACGCCATGCGCCTGCTTCGAAAGGTCGAAGTCGGTTGGCGCTATATGGCCGTTCTCTCGCATAAGGATGTTTTCTGGTTTGAGGTCCATATAGATAAAACCCATGTGATATATGTACTCAAGGGCAAGAATGTCCTCCGCTGCATAGAAACGCACGACATCCTCCTCGAGGCGGCGCTTGGGTTGGCGTTGTAGCACGCGGAAGAACTCACCGCCTGCGCAGTAGTCCATGACGAAGCAGAAGCGGTCGGGGGTCTGAAAGGAGGCTGACTCAGCCTATTAAAATAAGAATTGTTCCGTTGGTTTTGTTGAACTCAAATGATCGCATGCCCTGATCAGAACTCTGAAGCTCGATGCAACAGCAGACTACAAGCCGTACTTACGGTTTAGTACCGGAAGTCGGAGATCGTTGTACGCTCTCATTGTGTTAAGTCGTCAGGAGGACTTAGTCTCATTCAATCCATCGTGTTGGTCTTGCTGCCTTTCATTCGATGCCTCGCAGTAAGACAAGCACGGCTTCATATCAAGTATGACAACTTGATCAAGTTGGTTTGGATCAACATCAAGTTGTATAGGGTCAATGGTCAAGAGCCCACGCCTAACATCGCAAGCACGCACGTGCACCAAACGCAAACAAACATCATTATCAGTATATGAAGCATGAAAACGCAGGTCTGTTGGAGCCAGCAACAAAAGCCACAGTTTTGAGAAGCCGTCAACATCTTGCAATGCGTTGCAAAGCGCTTTCTCAGCAATAATCTCACGGTCATGTCGAAATCGCACAATACGGGTGCATGGCATGCGCCCAACTCTTCGCAATTCTCGTTGCGCGTCACGAAGGTTCACATTACCAGTGCGAGGAAATTTTCCCTTCCAGTCGTTTAATTTGCGTTGGCGCACAGAGATATGTCGCATTATTTTGGGACGCCTTGCGCTGAGCTCCGTGAGTTGACTATGAAAATGATCCAGTTTCGCCTCCACGCCTTTGAGGAAAACGCTTTCTTCGCCATGAGCAAGTGTTTTGTTGAATTCCCGTTTAAGCTCTGCTCTGGTCTTCAGCACAGGCGACTCCGAGCCGACGCAGTCGTGAGCATAACGTGCCAGAATGTGCTGCGACTGCATTGAGTGTCCAGACTATACCTTCGTATCTACAAGACTGCCCCTGCGACGCAGGGCCTGCGTGTCGCCGTTTGCACTGTGCAGCGCGCTGGGGCGTCGCGCTCCGTTTCGGTTGACGGGTGCCACGATGTTGAAAGATATGTGTGCCATGCTTTGAAATCATGGGCGGGACGCGCCACCGGCTCACGCGCCGTTGATTCGTAAGCGCGGTGCGTTTTGATATCACAAGCACCATGCTCGCAGATGACAGCGCATCTCGCTAAATCCCGCACCATTCTGTCGGTCTTTATCGACCCCTCAGTCGCAGAACCGACCGCCCCTACGTTATCATGCTTAACTTTCGAGACTCCTACCTTCCACGACGGCATTCTGACTCCGTTCCCTGACCCATCGTCACCCGCACCCTACTAATCAGCTGCCCTACCCTCCTTTCCTCGCCGTAAACTCCGCCGTCGCTTCGCATCTGCCCTCTAAGCCTCTCCTTGTCGTCGCCGTTTTGTCGCCATGAATGTTGGCTTTTGCAATCTTTCGTCCGCTCTCCGTCAACCGGAATGGGACCTCATTTCCCGCCCCGAGACCATTTTGCACGGCCACCACTCCCTTACTCGCAAGATGGATTGGTCCGTGCAACTGCAGGTCACATGGGCTGTGTAAACCACCTCGCCCTGGAAGAAGAAGGAAAGCTTCTTCTGTCCGGCTCAGATGACTGCACTCTCCGGATCTAGTCCATCGAGGACCATAATCCTGTCCTTTCCAAGGGAATAGTCACCCCAGGACATGTCAATAACATTTTTGGTGTCGCCTCCATGCCAAACACCGGGAACTCGCTTGTAGCATCTGACTTCAAAGCCTTAGATGGATTTTTCACACAGATTCCGTCAAAACTGTGGCTCCGTTGGACGCAAACGTTTTCACCACGGCATCAAAGGATGGAACCTCACGTTTGCTCGATGCTCGTATTCCTCCTACTGCCCATCCGTCCGATTCTTCCATCATTTTCGTCAATGTACCGAGCACAAATTCATTTTCGAACGGCATCAACTCCGCCATACCATCACCAACTTTCCACAACCATATCCTGGTGTCATCTGGTGAACCGTACCTACGGATATTCGACCTGCGTTTCAACACGAGTAATCGCCTTAATTCCCTGCGAATCTCGCAGCTCAAGTCTCGCAATAGCTGTATCGAGTCCTATTGCCCCTCTCACCTGTACGGACTAGCTCCTGAGCGTTGTTCCCCAACTGACCTCATGCACCCAGCCTACGTTTCATTTGCAACCTTTTCAACAGACGCAAAACAAATAGTTGCATCGTACTACATGGATGCAGTCCATGCTTTCCATCGCCGTCAACAATCACCATCGGTGCCATACTCTTCAGGCTTTAGGTTCAAACCTAAAGCAAGCATGCGGTGTGGTTACTAGTACAAGAGGCAGCTGATGAGCTCTTAAATGATTCTGTGGCTTGTGCGAAACCCGCGATAGCGACAGCGAATCACGGTCTCGAATTGGAACCACGAAATGTACTTGCGTTACTCCATAAATCCGAGAGCTTGCTTTTGCGTGAAAACCATGGTGACCTTCGAGAAGCTTTTGAAACCCTTGAACTCTTAATCAATCTCATTAGGTAACGGCCTCAGCGTATCACTGCACTCTGGGGATCCGATGGCCCAATTTGCCCACCCTGTTACCCAGAACCCGTAGGCTCTTGGGAACGAAAAGCTCAGATATGGTTAATGATCTTCGAGTTCCAACAAATACGAGCAATGTATAGGATGATATCATACTCTCCAGTCGGAGTTTGGCAATCAGGCGAAAATGGATTAGTTACAAGAAGGCGCTGCAAACACCTAAGAGAACTCTGCAGTGGGCTAATGGAAAGAAGGTGGAAACTGTTTAGCAAACGACCACAGAATAATGGTCAGTCTATAACTCTCCAGGATCTATGTGTGATTCTTCTCTGCACAGAGATGACATTTATAGGAAGCTCTGGGCACTGAAGAAGAAACATCTCGTCTTTACGGCACAGAGTACTCACATGCGATCTCGGAAACTGCGGCAAAGATCCTCTGCAAATTACTGTTATGAAGCCAGGTTATCATTGCTTGGTGGGGCCCTCGGGATGTTTGCGGGTTACTAATTTCGATCTTTCTGGCAATTGCCGTCGCGTACATCACTTTTACTACTGCAGAGAGCATTGGTGAGTCGTTAACTCAGAGAGGAGGCTCTGCAGCCACGGAATCAAACTTGAAGATTTTCGATCTTTTCGCGCTCGGTTACTGCAGCTGTTGCTTTCAGTGTCTTATGATTTTTGAATTGGTCGTATTCATTGAATGGATCGGCAAGGGTGGTCCACCGATTCGTTCCGCCTCGTCAACGGAACCTACCGATCATGATGCCCATATTTTTTGTATGACGTAGGCACTCTCTTTGCCAAGAATTGTTTGGTCAACCGTGCTGAATGGTGTTGTGTATTTGACTGTTAGCGGATGGGGTCGAAGAACTACAGGAACTTTGGAACGGCTCTCAAAGGCAGATAAACGCACCAGCCGCTATAGTAATTAAATACGATTTGTGCGTACTTCTATCCCATGCCACACCCCGTACAAAGCATCTATTGGTTTCGAGCACAGGTGTTTTATACAACTTTTTTCCTCGCAAGTTGTCGTTTCCACATCGACAACATCTTGGTCACTCAAATATTCACTTTCATGCAGGACTGACAGTGCTTCCTGTTACAACCTATCAATCGGCCGTGGGTTCGAACCACTGGCGCGCGTGCGCGGTAGCTCGAGATGCGCTGCTGAGGTCAGAATGACAAGCAGACGCGGTGTAGATAAGCTGTTTAGTTCTCCCTTCTCATGACTCTCGCGGAGTGCGAAAACATCATTTTGTAGACGTTTCTCTAACGTCCCTGCGTTTTTGGCCACGACATTGAAGAGAGTGCGAGAGTCTATAAACCCATCTACGGTTACTGAACGACCCAGTATTTCTGAAAGCATATCTCTTGCGATATACGCGTTATCAACCCCATAGACTAACGTGTGAACTTCGGCTGCCATCACAGAAGGCGTAACTCGTTTGCAGCGAGAGCTACCGTAGTGGAGTATGATGGCGTGTCCGTGCTGATCCACCATCAGAAGTATAAAGCCAAGCTGGGACTTCATGTCCAAAGTGGTGGCAAATGACGCATCAGTCAACAACACTAAGCGCACAGAGCGGGGATCCAGTGGAACATATCTTCAATGATGTACAACAGCATTAAGGGCCTTCATCTGGCTTTCTGTCGCCCCATTTGCGCCTGGAGCGATGGTCTGCACAGCGGCGCATATGTCGGGACGGACACAGTTTCCGATGTACTGTGCTGCCGCACGAACGCTTTTGAACTCCTCAGAATTGGTGACAACCTTCAGAGACTTGAGCTTCTCCATCTGTCTCATCGCATACGTTCCATCTCTGTCCTTGACAATATGAACTCCGTTGAACACTCCGCCGTCGTCTTCCTTCAATAGTTTGCGCGGCTTTGATTTGAAATGGCATCGCTTATCTTCCGCCTCCAGAAAATCTGGTGAGCCGTGTCCAAACGAGTCATCTACCTGTAGAGCTGTCAATCCCTCCAAGTGGTCTCCTTCCCGACGATACAGAACACACAGGTCTACCCTGATTGCAGTCATCTTCAGTGCTTCTTTGTGGTGAGTCTGGTATGTTAAAAACCAGTGAAGACCACTTTCCGGGATACCATATAGTGGCTTGCGAGCTAATAGCACCTCGTCGTCATCAAGTTCTATCTCAGCAGAGGGACGCAGAAAGATTTTGCCCTCAAGCGGGGATTCTGACTGCCATAAGCCTGAGATATGTCGCAAAAATACGACTCATACTTTTGCAGACACGCGGAGAGGCATACCGTGAGACGCTGTCCAAGTCTGCTGACCGTGGGAGCCTTGGTGGATATTGAGGAGGCCTGAAAGTCAGAGTAGTTCTGTGCAACGAGTCTAGACTTCTCCACTTCCTTTCCGTCGATTGTTTTTGTACGCATCGACAAATCGGGTACCATAGATGCGGTGTCCTTCGGGAACAGAGAAGCGTTTCACTACCTGGAATGTGCCATTTCTCATAAGTCCTTCCAATTCCTTCTTACGAGCGTTTGTGAACAAGTGCGTATCGCTGGCGGGGGCGATAACTATCTTTGTCGATCCAAACATCGCTACACAGTGATCTTTTCCAATTGGACTACTGTCCTCCCCGGCTTCGTCATATGGTAGCTGTACCGCAGGAGTTTCCTTCGTATCATCGTGTACAGTAGGGCATTCCCTAAGAACAGAGCGGACGACAGGCTTCACTACTGTAGAACGGAAGATCTTACGACCGGTAGGAAGTTGGACCACTACTGTTTCTCCATCCATCTGAATAAAAGGAAAAGGTCCTTCCCACTTGTCCTTTTTATCGCGGTAGACATACACGGGCGAACCGGCGGGGAGCTTTCGTAACTCGGAACTAGCCTCCATACGCTTGGGGCCATGGTCATGCTTGAGGCCAAACGCAATTCTCTGCGTGGCTTGCTCCTTCTGCACTGCTTTGGTGGCGGCGTCCATTGCTCGCGCTCGTTGAATCTGTGTATCTGCGCATCGCTTCCTTGCTGGACGCGGTAGAGCACCAAACACCAGGAGAGTAGGACACAGTCCCTCCGGTCCAATAGTGTCATTCACGCTTTTTACGGCCATCTGCAAGCAGTCGTCATTTGTCTCGGAGCGAAACATCGAGTCGCGAATTTTATTGTTAGCGACACGAAGAGGGGAGTGGTAACGTTCCACATGGGACATAGTTGAAGGTGACTCGATGGGAGCCTCAAGAACAGTCACACCATCAGCAGTTGCGTTGGCTGCCAACTCTGCTGAAACAAAGTTGGATCCCTGATCGACATGTAGAAAATCTGGTGGGCCAAGATAGACGTGACTCCAGCACTTCAATATTGTCTTCCAGACATGTTGGGAGGTTCATGTTCTTCAAGAACTGGGCCGCATTAAAATGCGTGGCCTCATCAACCAGGTGCAATACAGAACGGCAGTTGATGTACATGACATTTACGGCGACGATGTGGTTGAATCTGAGCTCGTCTGTGCCAATAGTAACTTTGAACCGACGCGGTTTCGAGGTATTTTGGACACAAGTTTGACATTCAAGAACAATTTGATCTAGAGTCTTACGAACAGTACTGTCCATTTCGTCTGGGTTAGCAGGCTTGATGAGGTTGTACAGCGCCTGTACGGAAGGATGACCAAAGACACGGTGGAGCTTTCGAAGCTCGGAATCGGTGTACAGTGCAAATCCCAGATGCTGAGGTTTCCAGCGGTGTACCAAGAAATAGTTCTCCATAACCAGGTCCTGTTCAGCGCCCCTAAACCTCAGCATCTTCCTGGATGCTGAAGTACAAGCCATTATCCTTCATGTCCTTCATGCTCAGTAGAGACGGTACATTGTCCTTCATGATCTGAAACGTAACATCGATGATAAGATTTAGGTCCTTAAAAGGAACTGGTATTACGGCTGTGCCGACTGCGTTAACTGTACCACCGATTCCGAACATGGAGTGACGTGAATCGGTTTCGATATACATGGGTACGTTAAACTCCTCGCAGTACGCACGATACTGGGCGTATGACATGACGGATGATCGGTTTGCACACGAATCTATCAGAATTCCTTTGAAGCGCGGGACCTCACCCATAGAAAGAGCAGACGACATGGCCGCCATGCTGGATTGAGATCAGTAGAGTATTTCCTACCATGTACAAAAGCCGAATTAGCAAGATACACTTCTGTTTCTCTTCGTAGGGAGTCAACCTCTGTCGCCAAACATACTGCATCTTCGTCTTCTGAGTCGGAGAACTGAAGTTCTGGTTTCTTGATAGCGTCCGGAGCATCATTAAGTTGCTCAGACATGTATGCGACGTCTTCTACGCTCACCATCGTAGAGGGTTGAGAAGCTTTCAAACGCCTGATCGCCGCACGGACTTCTTCCGGAGAGTGGCGCATGTAGGCTTTGTGATCCTTTCCACAAACGTAACAGCCTTTCACTCCTTTAATCCACTTTGATGACAGCCGGCGCGGGCGTCTGTAGCGTTGATATTGCCCTGTGGAGACAAATGACCTCTTCGCTTCACCACCATAACGTCTGCCGAGACTATACAGAGCGGTACTTTCATCCGCGCGCTCTGTAATGTAAGAACTCGCCGATCTCGCTTCGTGGGATAGGAAAGTCGCAATACGATTTATTGCTTCTTGAGCGGTCTTCGGAACACGTTCGCGAAGCGATTGCTGAATGCGATCGACATCACAGGAAATTGCAAGCTGGTCTCGGAGTAGGTTGTCATGTTGGTAGTTAGCCGACAACTGCTTCTGCAGGGTAGAAAGCTTGAAGGAAAAGGTTCGGAAAACTTCCGCTTCACTCTTTTCAGAGTCCTCCTTCATGGCCTCAGAAAGTTTCATGGTCTGCCACTGTAGTAGAACACGGTTACGCTGCTCCTCACTAGTGTAGAACTCAAACAGATTCTGACGGATAGCTTCGTAACTGTCTCCAATGCGATAGACACGCGTGTAGTAGGACAGAGCTTCTTCTTTCAGCATCATAGGGAGCGCCTCAGCCTTCTCTTGCTCCATCAGATGGCATACGCGTGATAGAGTTTCGTACAACAGAAACGAGAACGAAAGGTCCTCATCACAGCGTCCACTGAATTTGTCACGCCCTTGGTATGACCGCATTAAACCATTGATGCCAAGGGAATGGCTACCAGAACCGTCATCCTGTGGACGGGATACATTTACAGGAGAGGGGAAATTTTTCACAGCTGCGTTCGTTTCGTTATCAGTTGCACCACCGCTCAATATAAGCCTTCCATCCATTGGGTTTCGTTGTGGAGTAGGGTGCTGACGACTAACAAGTGGGAGAACGGGAGGTAAAGGGTGCTGATCAGTTGCAGTCGCTTCTACTATAGGTCTATGATGAGCTCCAATCGAATTGTTAGCTGCGACTCTGCGATTTTCTGTAACGTTTTCACCAACTGGTGTTTCATGGTTGCGAACTTCAGTCCTGGAGCCCAGGAGCTGGCTCTCAGAGCCGGCGTTCACTGCAGCAGGAACAAAAGACTCCTGTAGAAGGCATTAAATTAAAGCCTGCGCTCGTGGAAAGAAGCGCTTACGCGTGACATGAACGCCATGGGAGAGCAGAAAGGCAACCCACCTCTGTGCCATCTGCTTGGGCATAGATTCAATAGTGTGCTTACGAAAGGTTGCAGTATATTCAATCTAGAGAGACTCTCCTGTGAAACCAGTAGACTTCAGAGCATCCAACATACTGCTACAGTAACACTGCACTTCTTGAGCATAGGCTGCTTTTTCAACAGAGCTTGCATTTGAAGGTAGTGGGTTCGGGTCATCGGCTTCGTATTCAGGTGCGGGACTCGGGTTCGAGAAGCCAGTAGCAGCCGGAACAGCATTCGATTCAGCAGCGCCTTGCACCTCCGGAGAGTTCGGTGTACTGTGAAAAGATTCCTGGCCAGACATATTGCTTAGTTGTATTTGTCGACAAACGTTCGGCAAGACCGGTGACAGTTATAACTATCAATCGGCCGTGGGTTCGAACCACTGGCGCGCGTGCGCGATAGCTCGAGATGCGCTGCTGAGGTCAGAATGACAAGCAGACGCGGTGCAGAATGGCAGGCGCAGATTGCGCGGACGTGCTGGAAGGTAGATAGATAAGACTGGTATAGTTCGTTGTTATTGTTTTCGATTCCAGTGCTATTCCACTCCCAACATCGACCTATATGATGCACTTGAAGTGCACTACACAGTAATGCATTGTAGTAATTATGCAGACTGCTTGACATACGCATTTGCGTATGTTCATCATCATAAATGTTCTCATTCGTTTTGATCATCCTATGCAGGAAACCATCAAAGCAATCATCTCCTGTGGATTGTAGCATACACCTGCACACAATTGTACAAACTCACGTACGCGTCCGAATACTCACAGTAGCACCTCCCAGCACCTCTTCCAGAAATATTCTCACCACCATTCACACACATTTCACACAACCTTCCCCACTTTCCCATGCAATCCTGTATCACATTCCGTCCCATTACGGGTCTCCGAGCCATCGGGGCTTTGTTCAAGTGGAGTGGCTTCATGGATGGTGCTTGGGAGAAGATTTGGGGGATTTCAGGCGGCATCACTTTCGCCACGATTTACGCGGAGTAGGACTTTGTTCGACAATGGAATGTTAGAAATCGATTTGAACTAGTGCGTATGTGTCTTGACCACTTGAGAATCTATATGAATCTCATTCAAATAACAACCTCCACCCGTGTTACCACTACTGCAACCCGCTGGTTCAGTGGAGATGTTGCTAGATCCCAACCCCTTGTTCGGGGAGTCCGAGTCGCTATCTTCGCACAAAGAAACACTGGCCTCGGATACATTGTTTGGTAAATCTTCAACGACTTGGGAGCTTTCCTCCTGACCTTGGTTTTCGTCCGAGTAGGAGTAACTATCAGAAGTACTAGACTGCACACCAATGCTTGAAAATGACTCATCTGAGGATTTTGATTTGAGACGCTTCTTTTTATCGTACCATGCTCTTCGTTTTCTCAGACGCAACTCCCGATACTGAGCAGACTCTTTCAATCTATTTAACTTGTCTCGGCTTCGCCGACGTTTATTTTCTGCGCAACGATTCTTTTCAATCTCTCGCCACAATTTCTTTCTCAAAGACCCATTCGAAAGGTTTGGTGCTGATTTTCCAATATAATTCGATTCTTCCGACAGAACGTGCACATCCTCAGCAACAGCATCTCGGTTGCCTGTTGATCCTGAATCGAGATCGACCAGTATTGCCCTGTTGTTGGGAACCAACACGTTTTGCACTGGGAAAGTAATACCCAATGGAAGGGTAACTGTTTTATATCCCTTATTCTTGGTCATGGTACGAAGAAGATCGTCCCAACTACTCTTCTCTATCCGAGAAGGAGAAAAAACCATATTTGGAACGTGCCGCGGACAGCACGCGGTACGTTCCATGTACTTGTGGCAAACGTCTGGGGCTAACGCTAGACGGGTGAACACAATTTACGTCCAAATAATTAGCATTATTTGGCTAATTATTCTCTCAACCATGACGAAAAATGTGCCAAGCTTCGACCTCTCGCGCTCTCTGCCCGCGAAGCGTCTTCAGCTCCTCCCCGTAATACGACGTCTCAACTTCACATCATAGATCACGTGCTACTTCGATGACTCCGGCGGGGCCAGTTTCAAACTTCTTATAGAGTACCTTTCCTGCTACGCTCCTGCAATGGCCGTCATCTTGAAAGACCATTGTATTTCCCTACGGTCTTCCAGTTGAGGCACCAGGTGATATAGACACAAGGACTACCTCGCCACAATTTCATTGTGTTGCGTTCAACGAGGTCCCATTCTCTTTGCAACGATGCCGTTTCACCGTACGCGAAATCAGTATATAAGATGAAGACCGTTTCAATTTCATGTGAACCACCACTTGCCGGTATTTTCAAGTTGTTGAGGGTTGAGGGTCACGGGCGAATTACGTCTTCGCGTTCCACACCACGCAGCTTCGGTAGACCACATGCGATCCTTGAACCTCTGTTTCTATCAAGTATATAGCGACGTCCTCTTGTTTCTAAGTAACCCACGACATGTTCGATACAATGGATTGGTTCAAAAGTTGTGTTTCTGCGCCCGCCTGCCATTGAGTACACAAGATCAAGTTCGGCATTGTGGATGAGCCCGTACTGCCATTGAACTTCAACGAATATGAGGTAGAACCGCTCGTTTCTCATGCACGTCTGCACATAGACTTCAACAATTTTTCTTCACGTATCCATAATACAAATCCTTTGCTACGCCAGCAGTCGTCTGATTTTGGGTGTGCTCAAAAGAATCTATGCCGGAGTTATGGTCTTCTTCTGCTGTGATGAACTCTCCTGCAGTGCAGTACTTCTGTCAAGCATGGCCATTATTACGGGTTCTTCGATCAAACCATTCCTCTGTCTCACTGCTAAATTCTTCATTGTCCTTGCGCACGGAAAACACTTGAAACCTCTTAATGGCTTTGATGCTGTATGGGTGTAACATGCGATCTAAATGTTCAAAGATATAACCTTTGAGAGCAGCTAGCACACGCCTCGACAGCACTACGTTCTTTCCCTCCCCACGGACATACGCGTATCTTCGTTCTACTGAGCTTGAAGGCAAGCTTTCATTATTTGAAATAGAACCTGAAGGCTTAGGAGGAGAAGAAAGATAGAGCTCGTTTTCGAAATCGCTGTGAGGTGCCATTCCATTATTCATGATGCTGATCGCTAGCAGCTTGTGATTATTATGAAAAAGATGTGCGGATAGGTTTGACCTGGACTGCACCCTTCTGCCAATTTCTCCAAGAAGTCGCTCAACAAGAAATTGTGAAGTGATCGGAAGGGGACCACATTCATTCAGTAACCCCGGAAGGTGGAGAATTGCATGCGTGAACAAAACAAAATGTCACCAATCTTGATGTGAGTTTCCATATCCAGAGCGTGTTGAATTCAGGGTGATATGCGTGCAAGTAGGGCATCGTGTACAGCTCTGCGTGTCTTTTGAGGTCTTCTGCTTTTAATCGGTTCAGATCACCAAGAGGTAATGGTGAACGGCCCCTGGATACAGGTACTCCCGGAGAAGCCGTCATTAAATCTTGGTCTATGTTTTTCAAAATCTAAGAAGGAATGCAGTACCTCGGCAATGACGTGAGCTTTTTGTGCTGAGGGTGACCTCCAACTGCACGTTTCAGCAGTTTTTTGGTCCATCCAAGGAAAACTAAGTGCATCACCTCATATTGGAAGGAGTATTTGAAATCAACTGACAGTGATCTTAGACAGGAGAATCTCTTTATGCCGGTCGCCTTCGAAATTCTTTTCTTTTCAGCAGCAGTATGCTGCGAGTGCTCCAGTTTCCTCCATGTTGTCTTAATTTTCTTTGTACTACGAGGCTGACTGCACTCGAAGTTTATGATGTTACCAACTCTATAGGACGGTCGGCCCCGTATTAAACTTTGTTGTACGCTTCGTGGCTTGTCTGAAATCACACGTGAACACCTCAATTTCCGTACTAATACCTTCCGTTTGTGGCAGAGTCTGCAAAACAATGTACCGGTATGACCAACGAAGCCAAGAACTTTTGAGGCTGCTGGCCAATCTGAAGTGAAGAACATCACAGGGATTTTTAGCATTCGGGTTCGATTGTCGAAGCAAATGATCTGTATTCCGTTTTGTAGCACTCGCAGATCTTGGACAAACTCATGCATGAATGTGTCGAAGTAATCGGATCCATGGGTTCCCGGTATCACCCCGAAGACAATAGCATTACTAGCACGCGACCTCTGCTTCAAATTGAAGTTAAGCACATTTCCAACAACAGGCTACGTCGTAATTGGGTCGCCTTTTCTGGTCTTTGCACATTCAAAGCTATCAGTCGAAAGAGAGAGAGAAACCAAGATGGTCTCCTTTGTCTCGTCCCAGAACGTCATTTGACGCCAATACATTCGTTGGAAGAGCTTTCCATCGAAGTAATCATGACTTTGAGCAGCGTTTTCAGATCCAGAACATGCGTCACGAGCTCATTTCATCCCATTTATGATCTCAAAATATGACTCTTTTGCCCTACATATTGCCTTAATTGCTGCGGAAGGCTTCAGGAACCAAAACTTCGAGCTTCCCAAACCCTTGATTGGGATTTTACACACGGGACATTTTGATATTCCTCTTAGCTTCCCGGCGGAGGCATAGTGCCCCTCAGGACACATGGTGACGAAAGATTTCTGAAACAAAGACTGTTGTTGGGCAAAGGAGAGCAAACTTCGATAGGGAACTTTGGATTGTATTGGCTTTGAGGTTATTAACCTTGCGATTGTTCTTTGACAAATGTTTGAAATTTCAGCAGTATAGAGAAATGAGGCGAGTCTTTTGTACTCTCGGGAAACTTCACTGGCTTCAAACACATGAAGTACACCAGGTTCAATAATTGAGGACCCAACTGATATCGAAGCTGATGAATTGTACTTGTTTATCGAGTCATGATCAGTATCTGCTTCATGCAACAATTGGCTTTGATTACCAGCAACTTCTGAGATACTTTGATGGGTTTGTAAACCTGCTTCAGGGGCCTGTCTTTCATTTTCCGAATCCTCTTCTTGTTCATCTCCCAGATGTGTATCTCCTCCAACTACTTCCTCATTGGCAGTGTCTTCATCGTTATCGATACCATTCCCGCAATCTATGTGAAAGGCATCATCATCAACATTGGGGTGCCTTGTTTCTATATCTCGCCCTAAATGGAGATTTACGGCAAACTTTTCTGCAGGAAATAGAACCGAATCCGTTTTCTCAAACTTCCATCTACATCTTCTTCTCCACTGTGGGGATGAACCAACTTCATATTCAAAGGTATCAACTATCTCCTCCTCAATGCACGATATGACACGATTTTGCTCTAATACTTCCGGGCGCTCCCATCTTTTCCTTCTGCAATTCATTTTCATTTAACTTTTCACCGGGACTAGAGAGCACGATATGCGTCTCACAAAATGTATAGAGAGCTGAGAGATCAGTTGGAAGAGGATGGAGGCTTTGGGAGGTGTGCGCTCTACTCAGCTTTCATACTTTCTCTGTGCTGAAAAGAAAGGCGCTCCCCAAAAGTATGCTTATTTTCAAAACCTCTGGGGCGCATCGCGAAATCATGGGATCAATGATATGGTTGGACTCTACCCGGTACTTGCGTCTCACAAATACGGCCAAGCTTCCTTTCGTTCCGAGGTTCTAATCCACGAAGTCAGAGTACTTCACGATGCTCAACTTCTCTTGCTCCGTTCTCGGAGCACTCTTTCACTCCTTGAACGCTCTGAAAGTCACATTCCAAGGGGATAGTGTTCTCCTAGGTTCTCTTTTGCTTCACACATACCGTGAGACGCTCCCTTGACGGCAACCGCTCGTAAGTGCATACGAAACGCGTTCTTCTTCTAGCGCCGAAACTCCATATCCTTTCTGACCGTAATGATGATGAATGGAATGCGAATTGGAGGATACATTTTGTAAAATGGGTTCTCGAGTACATCCAGTTACCGCGGACTCTCACTCCAATAGCTCGGCGCTACAACATGGCTCTGTTCACAATGACAGCTCTGGTC
>JASCIV010000650.1:0-12187 GCA_030374735.1 Gracilaria caudata
CAAAGAATGCAACTCAAACGCAATAACGCAATATTTAATAACCGTAAATGTATCTGCTTTTGATGAAAATGGTATCAAATTGCAAATAGACACAATATTCTCGCAAAGATCAACACATGTTGCAATTCGTTAGCAATTTCCTGGTTCGACTGTCTCCTCGTCGGACCCTACAGGTCCATATTGTGAATCCAATCTCCTCTGCCTTTTCGCGCGGTATTTTTTCTGAGCTAGTTTGCGCTTCCCAACTTTTTGTTCTCCAATAGAAAGCAATCGGTTACAAATTTTGTTGTAGTGTTCTGTATCTCCGCTGCGTAACGGGTGCCTTAGAATGTGTGCGTTGGTCAGCGCCATACATAAGCAAAAGATATCGTCGTAATACCGCTCAGACCATCGATACTTAGAACCTATAACGCCCCATAACTGAGTTAAACGTCCAAAAAAATTCTCTACAATTATCCGATCGGCTGAAATTTTCCTATTCCTTTCCACTGCTTCCAAATATAAAATTTCTCGCCTTTTCTTCTTCTTTGAATGAATAGCGCGAACAGTTTCTGATAGTCCTTGATATCCCTTATCCACAAGAACCCCCGAGAAATTTTCATGTTTGTCTAGAAGTTCTCCGGCGTCGATGACAAAATTCACTCCCTCATTTGTTCTTTTAGTTAACGCCGTTTGGTAGTCGTAAATATTTCTGTAAAATATATCAATATCAGCAGTTGATCCAGGAGCATGGGCAGATGCAAAAATTGCCAGACCATTCGGTAACACGGATACTTCAGTTGTGAAACCGTAAAGCTTGTGCTTTCCACTGTAATATTTTTACCTTCCTCCATGCTACCAGAAGGCCGGAACAAATGTTGAAAAATGACATCAGTTGCCTAACGACAGAGCGGAAAATGTTTGAAACCCCGATTCTGTCGTAGCATTTTTTGCATGGCCCGACGACTGTCATTTTCTGTGACATAATAATTGTAGAGCTCACTAGCAATAGTTGATATGAATTTCAGTATCAATTTGTGGAATTTGTTGCCGTTAATATTGAACATATGCTCAAGAAAATTCCATTTTCCCGCATGTTTTAAAACCGTAAATATCATAAAAAAACGTTTCTGTCGCTGAAAGAATAGCGACGACCTCGCTCAGTGTTCTACTCCTTCGAAGTAATAGCGCTCACACCATTCGATATGGTTTGAAACTCCAATGGAGAAAAGTTGGTCATCTTTAAAATTGTTTCAGAGCCATTCTGAGCATTAAACGAAACATAAATGGGACAATTTGAATCGTTTTTTTCGTCAGGGTCTTCATGAATTTTTTTGGTCGGATACTGGTTTAAATTGCTTTCTTGCTCCAGAAGTCTGGTAGAGAGCAAATTGATGGCTTGTGCGACATGTTGGATCAATGGGCTGTATATTGGGGTTTACAGGGCTTGGAGAGAAGTTGAACGTAGCGTATTGAGCAGGAGATTGGGTTTTTGCTCAAATACTGTGTCATTTCGTAGAAAACAGGTTCGTTTAGGTTCAATGCATATATATTCTCATCTACTGATCTCCTATTCTGTCACCTTGCTGTGTTTTTAAAGTGCTGTTATAATTCTATACGTGTTTCGCCTTGTTGTAAAAGTTTTATGTGCTCATGTACCGCATTTTATCCGAGAAACCATTGTTATTTGCTTAGAAGTTAAACAACAAAAGTGTATGTATCCTTTTGCTTGAAGCTCTACCGATGTACACCTCCGTCAACTCCTCTCTGCTCATCAGATACCACCGACCTCGTCCCAAGTCCTCCTCTTCGGCCTTCCATGTGTCGGAAGTGTGTGTCAAGCGAAGAAACCCGCCGACATCCACCAAACCATATGGCTCCCTTGTCTGTCCCATACCTCTCGCCGTTTTTGACAGAAAAATAGTGCCAACGTCCAGCAAACGAGCTGCATTCACACCCGTACCACACCAAGTAGCTCCATGGCCTTCCCTCCCGTGCAGAGCCACAGAGTTTCCTTCAGTCTGGAACGCCTCTTGAGCGATTCCCTTTTCCTTCGCACACATCACAATCTCCTCTTCGCTTCTCCGCCTCAACTTGCTTGCCACTTCTACAGTGCTGCAAGATTTCCACCCCTTCAAGATATCTCGGACGTCCCATCCCCTGTAACGGGCAAAAGCGTACAGCACGATTAACGGAGCCATACCTGTGCCAAGATTCTGCACAGCGTCCGATATCGCCTCACGCCAATCCTCTTTAAACTTGGCAAAAGCCGGAACCACGCAGATTACGGCCAGCACAATGGCCAGCAGAAACAAGTCGACTGGAGGCCTTGTTCGAACTAAGAGTAATCCTTGCGATGCACCCAGAATGCCGCATCGATCCTTCGGGATCTTTCCTTTGCATATCTTTCTTTCACGTTCGATAAAATCGCCCACAGCCTCACCGCTTGGAAGCACGATTTGGTCTTTCGCTCCGATCACAATCGGGTCTGGAGAGGACAAGTGATCCCACCCGAATTTCTCACATGTAACCAAATGTGAAAGGTAAGCGGTGAGAGAAATGAATCGGGGCGGGATACAATGGCTCCGGTCAGAGCAATTACTTCAGGATCAATAACCATGCCATTCCATACACATTCTTCTTTCGTTTGTACGTTATCTGCTTTGTCTGAATTTTCAGAACGGATTCCAGTTGCTGGAAAGCTGACACAACTGCAGAACCGTCAGCGACGTGGATTCCTCGCCAATGCTTGAACTGGCGCAGAAGAACAAACGCGATCGCTTCAATTCCTTCTGGAGATGGATACTTCTCCGCATTTAGGAGGACACGATCCGCAAACCAGTTCCTCCTAATATTTTGAGATACGTTATCCATTAGTTCGATTTGCTCTTCTTGAAACGTACTTCGATTGTACAAAATGTGCGCTTTGCGACCTGTTGTGCGGATGAGATCAGCATCCTGAGTCAGCAGAGCAGACTTAACATCAAGTGCGAACACAAGCATCTCCTTCCCACTTTCTCGTTCGATGCATATGGTTGACGGGTCCAGATAATGTTTGCTTTCCTAAAAAGAAAACGTGAGATTGCCAACTGTAATGTTTGTAAATTTGTCTCTTAAGAATGGTTTGATACAGGTGTCTTTGATGCACGATATCAAACTTTCAATCGTTACCAGTGTTTTAAGGGCATTACTATTGCAATACGTATTGCAAATTGAAGGCCACTAGATACAAATATTGCTTATTGCGTTCTGAGGAGCAATACGTTGCAATTTTATTGGTTACAGCCCTAATGTTCACACGCGGCATTTCGGCGCTTGTAACGCTCTCCTTCAGGGCATTCTCCGCACTGGTCTATCGCCGCAATGTAAACCAAACCCGGCAGACAAGCAAAGCAAGTCGATGACTCTCGACGAGCAAAGCTTCCAGCTGCACACTCCCTGCAATCCAGCTCGTTCTCATAAACACTGAAATGATGATAGGGACATGCTTCACAAGAAAAGCTCTCCCTATTGTAGATCTGACCTGGAACACATGTTCCACAAGTCCCCGAACTTTGGATAAAAACCTTATCGAACGGACACTCAACGCACTCGGAAGAACCTTGAGGAGCAAATGAGTTCCCAGCACACAGATGACATGAACGCAAAGCATTCGGAGAGTCAGTATAAGATCCAGGATGGCATGGAGAGCATTCTAGGATGCGCCGGGGGTCGTAATATGTTCCAGGAGGACAAGATTTACATGAGCCATCTTCCATTAGTGCCTGCCCTTCAGGGCAAGAGACGCATTCCGAAGCTCCGTGTCCAGAAAAGGTATCCCTGGGACATGGAAAACATGGACCGAAACCTGTGTCGGCTTTGAAGTAGCCCCTTGGGCACCGCCCACAAGACCAGATTTGTGACGATGGCAGCCTACCCCCGGTCTGTCCAGCTGGACAAGTGCCACATGTGTTATTCCTCAGCAGCCGATTTCCGTCCGAACAAGAAAGGCATACACTGGCCCCGAAAGATGAATGAGTTCCGGGTGGGCAATCATAGCATTCAGTCTGTTCGGATTCTGACTGATATTTACCAATAGGACACTGCTGACAGAATCCGTTACCGCCGTCGAAGTACCCGGGCTCACAAACTTCGCATATGTCTTCTCCATTTTTTCCCCATCCGCGGGCACATGGGTGGCTGGCGAGAACGGGGCTAATGAAAAAGAAGCATAAAAGAAACACTTGTGATATCGACATGTTGAAATCTTTGTCCACGAATACTCTTTTTGTGCTTATTAAGTTTCGAAGAAGAACAACGGGCGAGGACTGATTCAATCGACGACACGCAGCCTTCATCAAGAACTGGAGGAAATCGGGCTCTTTATCGCAAATGTTCTTAAAACGTCGAACATGACAGACACGGATGATTAGCATGCGCATTTTTCATTCAAAGAAATGCTTCTATCTAATGAAATGTTTCCATCACTATACCACATATGACACGACGGCATTGAAGACGAAGAAAAATCAATCCTTCGAGAGTATGCGCTGTGAGTTCTTGTGCGCAAATCCCGGATTGTTCTAGCATGATTCCACGCTGAATCTGAGTAATCGCAACAATGGATTCAACTATTTTGACGGGGGAGTGAAGCACACAGTTCCTAGAAGCCACTCTCCTTCATGGGTGTAACAGCTTCCGAAATTGGAACAGAGCGGGAACTACTTCCACCGATAACAAACTGACAACGGTTGCAGTTAGCAAGTGAATCCAGATTATACTCATAAAGCTGTTCAATTTCAAGAAGTGGATCTAATTTCCAAAAGTTTCAATGCCACGTCTGGAGAAATAGCAAGTCAAGATATACGTTCTTTATTGTGCTCCTGTTGCCTTGCGCAACTGTGCCAGCCACAAGGTTTAGTGAAACATACTCCGTGGAAGGCATTGAGCTGAATCTCTCATGTAAATTTCATCCTCACGACAGTTCCCGCAGTGGTCTAGGTCCGCTATGTATAATAAACCTGTCGGACAAGCAAAGCACGTCGTCGATCCTCGACGAGCAAAGCTGCCATATGCACACGCCCGACACAACCTCTCATTTTCATAAAGGCTGAAAGTGTTGTATCGACACGGGACACAAGAGAGAAGGTACGATTTGTACTCCTCCCCAGGCTGACAAGACCCGCAGGTCTGCGAGCTTTGGATATACACAGGCCCGTATCAATGACTGACTAACTAGCTCAAAAATAGAGGGTGACTTAACTAACTAACTCACACATTTAGAGACATTAGTCATTCACGTGGACAACACTCACACGTTTGCCACTTGTTCCAATTGGTATACGTGTACGACATGTAAGGAGCAGCAAATGTGCTAGCAGTCTTGTGACATTTTCTCGTCGTCAACGACGAACAACATGTGAAACTCCATTCCACGATCTTCACCATGACAGATACTTCTGAGCAACATCTACACCTCAAGCACTCTCTGCTGCAGCCGTCATACAAACCGAAGCTGCTCAACAGCTTAAACGGCGAGGGCCTGGCAAGGCAAAAGGATTAGACACAAAATCGTCACTATGGAGCACCATAGCAGCGCAGATCATCACTGATCCCCACCGACCGCAGTTTAAATGCTCTGTGTGCAGTGTCCTTCGAAGTATCAACAAATCATAATCGAACAACAATATTTTGCTTCACTACAAGACGAATCATTATGGACGATTGTTCAGCGACTTGGGCCGCAGAGAAGGTTCTCGAAGCCAGTTGTTACTTTCATGTGCCCCAGAGATGGTTCAAGTAATTAGAATGTTCGTCAAGAACGAACTCTACACCAACGATGATGTTCAAGTCGGATTGTTGCACCCCAAGGGACAGATATTTAAGCGGTTTGCTTTGCGCATAGCGTCTATGGTTCACAATGCTCTGGAGAGCAGTATTCCTTGACTAAGTTGACTAACTCGTCGAAATGATGGTGACTAATGACTAGCGGAACGGGCAAAGTAGTTAGTCATTGATACGCCCCTGGATATACACCTGCCCGGAAGGACATTCGTAGCACCTGGACGAACCTGGGGGAGCGAAAGAATTCGTTGCACACCTCCTGCAACTTCGTAAAGCATTGGGAGAGTCCATGTAACTTCCATGAGGACATTCATGGCAAAGCAGATACTCCCAATCGTAAAACGTTCCAGGGGGACAAGACTGACAGGAGCCGTCTCTCATGAGCCCTTGGTTTTGTGGACAGGAGACACATTCTGAGGCTCCATAATCTGAGAAAGTGTTCCTCGAACACGGAAGACATGGACCATAACCCTCTGCGGCTTTGAAAAACCCTCTCGCACATGGCTCACAAGTGCCAAAATCATTAGAAAAAAGTCTTCTGTTATAGAATCCAGCAGGACAGGCTCCGCACGTGTTGTTCGCCAGCAAAATGTATCCCTCTGAACAAGACACGCATTCTGTAGCTGCATATGCGGACTTGGTGTTCGGCGGACATATGCGACAGCCAGTTTGGCCCGATTCGGGCTGAAAGTAACTAGGATAACAATGCTCACAATGTCCGTCGCCATCGTCATAGTACCCGGGTTGACAAAGTTGGCAGCTTCCGTTTGAACTCGTTCCCCATCCGGAGTCACAAGGGCTGCTAGCGAGAACGCTATACAGTAAGAAAGACGAAAGGATGCAAATGTATGAAATAGACATGCTGAAGCAAATCATTTGGGCAGATGGCTTGCCGGATCAAAGGTGTTAAGCGAATGCTGGGAGAGCTATGTAAGACACCCGTTCACACTCTTGTTCTTATGTAGATATGGATGCCTCCTCTGAACAACACTCGTAATGCCGAGCTGGCTCAAGACAAGACCTATATGGATGTCATCCCTAGCCAAACGCAGAACGCATGTCTGGATTTCTGCGTGTCCGTCAATGACGCTCCAACTATGAGCGGCTTGCCATTCAATTCATAGGGAGCAGTTAGATAGCAAAACAATTTGCTCCGCAGCTGTGAATGTGATGGAAGACAGTTCTTCTATATACGGCTTTTCTATAGCAATTGGTTTGGCCAGCATCGTCCGATATCCCGATCACAGCGCGCAAAATGTCCGCTTCCATTTTCAAAGTACCCGGGTTGACAAGGTTGGCAGCTTCCGTTTACAGTTGTTCCTCATCCAGACTCACAAGAGCTGCTTTCGAGGGTTCCTGACAGGAAGAGAGAGCGAAGGAGACAAATGGGTTAAATTGGCATGTTAAAGCAGTTCGGGGATCTGGGTTGCTGGACTACAGCAAATGAGCGGGTACTGGACCCAAATGAGCGCGCAATGTTGTTCTTATGTAGATGCGGACGGCCCTTTTGATTGACGCACGTAAAGCAGGGCTGGCTTCAAACATGATCCATTTTGATGTCATCCAAAGGCATTGGAATGAGGCATGTATGGCTTTCTGCATTCCTCCTGTTCGTACGCCAATGCATGCGATATGAGCCGCTTGTGCGTGGAAATCATGGCGAGCAGTTAGACAGGAGCAAAGCTTGCTCCACTCTTGTGCGCGTGACGAACGAGATCTCTTTTCACGTACGGATTATTGCAAAGCTCCGCTTTGCTATTACGGGCAGGGACAGCGGGCAATTGGATCAACTTGACAAGACAATGTTGGCAAAACTGGCTACGACGCTATTGTTTGTCACTTAGATTGTTTCCGTCGCAGCACTGTCGCTTAGACGCCCGTGTTTTTGCGTCGAGGACAGAAGAATTTGCTCGCTCTTTAAAGGACTCTTTTACGTACCCATATACACCATGGTTTCCAACATGCAATGCAGACTCTCCTCTTGAAAACTCTAGGAGCTGAGGCATTTGTGTTCTTAGCGCCATGCTAAGTCTTCTTATGATACAACGAGGCGAGTGTCTCACCTAACGTACGATATCCGTACAATGAACAGCAGTTTGTTGCATTGTTTGCAACACAGTTTGCCACAATATCAAGGAAAGCAAAAGATAGAAAAATATTGATATTAGTTGTTGCTACGGGACACACCAATGTTAGTGAACACAATTAAATGCTAAAGGAAGCAAGGCAATTTAAGCTACACGACAAGGGTAACGATGTTTAGCGTATAAAGCCTTGATCACATTTTACTACTTGATGTGAAAGCTTAATCACACATCAAGATCCCAACAACACACTTTAGATTATACCAATCAAATACTTGTTCTACTTCGTGCTCGCTTTCCAGAAAGCTAAACTTTATCCGTGCTTTTGATGGAGCGGCTTTCGCGAGCCTCCATTCTCGCATGTCTCAAGTGCGCAGTGCGTCTGATAATCAAAACTGTGTCAGGTTCTCACACTTTCAATTTCTTTGGCGGAGCAGAGTGACGAGAGGGGGAGCAATGTACGGTCAACAGTGACAAGGTGGCAGACGTGGACACATGTTTCCATTACAAAAGCCGACGCCGCCGCCGCCGCCGCCGCCGCCGACACAATTCGCCTTCGCTCTCCGCTCAGCCCGAGACACTCCATTGCCGAAGCAAATCTGCGCTACGCCATGGCGCACTCCACCTCGCCCCGCGTCCCGTTCGTCATCGTGCGCCTCGACGTCATGCGCTGAGTCGAACGCCATTCGGCACAACCACCAACCCGCTCTGAGCGTCCCAGGCGCTACCAGCGAGCCGTCTTGTCCCGCAAGTGAAGTATCTCGCACGCAACTCGCTACAACGCCGCAACGCGCGCATTTCGTCGTGCTGCTCCTGCGCCGCGCCCCGCTTGAATCAAAACGCCCTGCCACACGCCTTGCGCCAAGGCCACCGCGCGCAAATCGTTCCATCCGATGCCCGAGACGGCGCGTGCGCTCGCTTCGCGTCGCGAGCCGCATTAGCCGCCCGTGCCGTTCAGGCCACGCTTCTATACGCACATGTTCGGTGCGATTCGCATTTGGTGAACGCTTCTCGAGCGCCGCGGCTTCTCCGTGAGCCGCACGTGTGCCGATCGACACTCCGAACGGCGCCTGACAGCGGTTGCATCATAATGGCATCGGCGCTGCTGAAAAAGCAGCTTGCTGCAGCTCGTGACCGTAGCCTGCGTTGCGAAGCATTCCACGGCACCAGACGTGTGGGTGCTTGGTCGCATCTCCCTACCTCAAATCTTCTTCTTCCGAGATCGTTTCGCTTCCGACTTTGTGCTGCCCTGTTGGGTACTGCTTGCTCACGACGTGCTCAGCGCGGCGCACGCCTCCCCCACGCGCGTTCTGCAGCGCCGCAGCGAACCGCTTCCAGATCGCACCCATCTCTCGCGCGCTTCTCGCGCCGAGGCTGGTGCGTCAGCAGCGTCTAAAGTTGCACGTTGCACGCCCGTCCGTGTCCGTGGCGTGCCACCCCAAGTTAAGCGTTCTACCCGAGGCGATACGTGACACTCACCAATGCGTCTTATCGCACAATTCTGCAGGATGATGTGAAGCATGGCGTGAAGTACACGTCACCATCGTTCACGTTTCGCACAACTTCTTCGCACGTGCCCAGCGTAATCTCGGCGCCGTGCTCTGCACGCGTCGTCACCCTCACCGTTGGTGCCGCAAGACAATCTTCCGACGACCACGTGAGCGCTAGCGCGTCGAGCGTGCGCTTCCATACGCCGTCACTTGAAGTGAGCACGCACTCCGCGCCGTGCGCCTTCAACGCCCACAGCCGTTGCTCATACCCTTCGTGGGAAACGATGTGAGTACCGTTGGCGCTGATTCCCACGCCAATCACCCTAAGTTTGGTGCTGATCGGCTGTCCAATGGCACAGATGCTGTGTGCGTCCCACACGCGAAGTGTCCTGTCATCCGATCCCGAAACGATTCGAGTGCCGTCGGCGCTGAGTGCTACGCACTCCACCCAGTCGGTGTGACCTTGGAGTGGCTGCCCGACGGCATGGCCGCTCTCCGCGTCCCACACGCGAAGAGTGTTGTCGTCCGATCCCGAGACGATTCGAGTGCCGTCGGCGCTGAGTGCCACGCAGTTCACGCAGTCGGTGTGACCTTGGAGTGGCTGCCCGATCGCATGGCCGCTCTCAGCATCCCACACGCGAAGAGTCTTGTCGCCCGATCCCGACACGATTCGAGTGCCGTCGGCGCTGAGTGCCACGCATTTCACCCAGCCGGTGTGACCTTGGGGTGGCTGCCCGACCGCACGGCCGCTCTCGACGTCCCAAAAGCGAAGTGTGTTGTCGTCCGATCCCGAAACGATTCGAGTGCCGTCGGCGTTGAGTGCCACGTAGGTCACGCCGGAGGTGTGACCTTGAAGTGGCTGCCCGTTCGTATGGCCCCTCTCCGCGTCCCACACGCGAATTGTCTTGTCGTCCGATCCCGAAACGACTCGAGTGCCGTCGGCGTTAAGCGCAACGCAGTTTACACCTTTGGCGTGACCTTGGAGCGGCTGCCCGGTCGTATGGCCCCTTTTTGCGTCCCACACCCGAATTGTCTCGTCATCCGATCCCGAAACGATTCGAGTGCCGTCGGCGCTGATTGCCACACAGTTTACCCAGCCGGTGTGACTTTGGAGTGGATGCTCGACCTGCTGGCCGCTTTTCGCGTCCCATATGCGAATTGTCCTGTCCCACGATCCCGAAACGATTCGAGTGCCATCGGCACTAAGTACCACGCAGGTCACACGTTTGGTGTGACCACGGAGTGGCTGCCCTACGGCACGGCCACCCATCACGTCCCACAGTCGAATAAAGTGATCAGAAGTCCAACATGCAAGTTGCTGTCCATGCGTCAAGAAATCGATGAAGCGAGAGTGGTGCTCGCATTGATGTGCGCCAGCGCGCCTACCGATTCCGCTCTGCGTGTCCCACACAGCAACACTGCCGTCCCAATGCGCCGTCACCACGCTGCTCCCATCTGCTACGAACGAAGCGCACTCCACAGGTCTAAACGCTTCTCCCCGCTTGCCTTCTAACGCAAGTTTCACTCTTTTGAGAATGCTGCTCCTTCGGTCATACCTTGCGACCTCCAAATCCACCCAGCCACCTCTGGCAGAACTCCACAGAACGCGGATTTCGTCCGCCTGTAGATGTGTACACAACACCTGCCCCGGGCCGAACACCACCTCCACTTCGCTGCTGCCCGCTTGTTGCAAAACGCCTTCCGACGCTTGCAGCCAAGGCCGCGGCGCGCACTGTTCCACCTGGCTCAAGAAGCGGCGCGTTAACTCGCTTCGCTTCGCGTGCTGCAATAGCCGCCCGTGTAGTTGGAACCACGCTTCGCGCGGGTTGTCGATCACATACCCCGCACTCAATCTCGCAGCCCGTCGCAGCATATCCAGATGTCCGGCGTGATTCGGATATTGCGAGTGCTTATTGTGAGCCACTGCCTCTCCATGAGCCACGTCTTGTTCCACGCTTGTGATTCCACCTGATATCAGTCGCATTACAATCCACCGAGGCTCTGAAAGCAGCCGCAGCAGCTCGTCATCGAAGCCTGCCTTGCGAAGCATCCGGCACACGTTATTGTGTACGTAGCCGTCATCTTCGACGTCCCACCACTCATGCCACAGAGTCACACTTGTGCGTGCTTTATTACATATCCCTACTTCAACTTCTTCCAAGTTCGGATCCATTTCGAGGTGTGGTTCCAGGTTGGGCGTTGTTTGATCCAACCTGTTGCTTTGCTGAGCACGAGCTTGTTGCCGGACAATCAGTGAATCGTTTCTGACATCCGTTCTGTTACCACGTCGAAACCATTTGCGCAACATCTGCACTACGTTTCCTGTTGACTTTGGGCGGGCTTCGATTTCGGATTGAACGTTCTCCAGTTCATCAAGCACGTCCGCATTTCCCTTTCCTGACATCGATGTGTTCGTTCTCTTGTTCCTCCGATCAAATTTCATGTAGTTGCGAACAAGAGTTTGAAAGAAACTCTGGGTCTTCCCTTCTTTCGACGCCTTGTGACTAGCAATATCAAGGACTACATCGTGCAGTTTGAGGAACAAGCAAGTTCCCTCTCGACTCACTTGCACAATTGAGACATCTTCAAATCTCTCAACCACTCGTTTCGCATCATCCACGCTGTTCAAGTTCCATAATTTCTGAAACACATGAACAGGTACCCGTTGCTGTTTCTGCAGCACACAAAACGATCGGAACCATTCACAAAACTGTTCATCGTCGTTCTCCCTATCTAACACATCAAGGGAAACATCCACAATCTTCGATAGTTGCCCGTAATGTACTGTTGAAGCTTCAATTAGATCGACTT
>JASCIV010000085.1:0-51433 GCA_030374735.1 Gracilaria caudata
GCTGCGGAGCGGTCCCACAACGAACATGGTGTACATATTTACAGTATCTGCTTCAGTAGCAACCTGCTTATTGCTGACTAAACAATCATATGTCATATAGGAAGCAACTGGTCGAATTGGGCGAGAGTAGCGATTTCGCTTCGAAAAGAACAAGTTGTACCGTACTCCTGTCGATTGGAACTCAAGCACCGTGTTTGCAATATACATAATCGTTACCTTTAGACAGCTTTCTAGTCTAGACCTTGTAACAGAGGTGGGTAAGGCTGGCCCATCTCTGCTCCCTTAAACAGTATATCCAGAACTCGATTCTCCCTCACCAAGGACAACCGGGTGTGCTCCTCGCGGCAAAGGTACAAACCCTCCTTCTCGCACACGTCAACAAAACGACTCACGTCAACATCGTAAGCTTCGGCAAGTTCTGCCAGGCTGTCATCGCTGTACCTTTCAGACAAGTCAACCGCATCAAAACTGGTGATGAGCTTCAACAACTTCCGAATTTCTTCAGTCGTCATGCTGTTTCTCACACTTGTAGATTCCGTGATCGGAACTGGCACACCATACGCTAGCATGGCGTCGACCACAAACTCGATAGGAACAGAGTAATCATCTGCTACATCTCCGACAGTACAATCCACAATTCCATCTCCATGTGAAGAGTTTTCGACACTTAAATCTTTCTTTCGAGCTACAATATCATGCAGACGTTGTTTGTTGCAAAACTGCTCGGCCCCTCTTTCCAACTCTTCGTACGAGCCATCCACGTACATCTCTCGGAGCCATCGTGGCATATGCGAAACATTTTCGTCGCAAAAGTACGTCATAGTTCCATTGTTTAAGACTTGATTATCTGTTGAGGTTTCGCTGTCTGAAACTTCGGCTGAAGGCTTTAGTTTCTGCTCTGTTTTCTCATCAACCTGCTCTTCGGCAAGTGCCAGAAAGTCTTCCTGCCAGTCTATGTCAAGAGCAGAATCACGGCCACTGGCTCTGAGCTTTTCCAACACGGAGCTAATCTGAGAGCTGTCCAGTACGACATGTGTATCATCGGAGACAAATTCATCATAGTCAAGATTTGGGGCATGGGATGGATCATCTGGGAGGGGGATTGTTGCAACAGTCTTCTGGCGCTTACGGAGGACTTTTCTCTTTTGTCTAGAAACGAGTCGATTAGTGTTGAAATCCCCGCACAATATGGTTCGGTGAAGTGGCGTCACAAAAGTTAACATCGGTACAACTGGTTCAACTGAGCCAAATGCAAAAGAAGGGCGACAGATCCGTGAAGTCAGGACACCGAAACTTGAGATGTAGGGCCGCTTGTCACGTAAGTTTGGTACGGCCCAGTTCGTTTTGAGATTCAAAACAACAAATTGATGACAGCTTATGAAGTGCGAGTGTTTACTTTCGTATCTGGACAGATACTGGACAGAGCTGCAGGTTATGATGTGGAATGTTCGATTTCGTCTGTCGTGTCTTGCGGATTCCGCAGCGTTTGGCAGCACGGGGGTGCAAAAAGTTTCGGAGATCTCAGATCGTCTGATGCGATGTTGGTCCGCGAGGTTTGGGCCTTACCATTGATTTGGAAATCGGGCTTTTTCTGTTTTCAGCCAATTTGGCAATACCTGTCTCAGATGGCTATCTGAGGTTGGAGCGATTACTCGTCATGTCACCTTGCAAGGTGAGGAGTCTTGACTTCCTCGCTTCGAGGTGCTCAACTTTCTTCAACGTTACTCACGTCTGGCCGTTAGTATTCATGTTGTATCTTTACCAAGTCCAGAGTTTTCTAAACACATGAGAGAAAAAGCCAAAATCTATCCAATCATTGATGATGGATCATAAACCCAACTACCCCTGTTCATTCATTCATCCACGACTGCGGTTGTTCGTCCCACGTCGGTTTTCTTCCCCACCCACAAAGCTTCGTTGAGAGGCTCCTGCTCCGTATTTATCGTCCATAGTGAACCAATTCCGCTAACAGAAGCCCATCGCATTGGAGTAATGCTGTGGAGTACGTTTCGCACGAGTGCCGCGCTCAAATATTTATTTCTGTTAGAGACTAACCTGCGTTCGCTGTCGCAATTGTGTCGAACAGGGATGTGGATTGATCATCGAATTTCAGGCTGGAGCGCAGATCAAATGCAACAGCTGTGGAAGCCGCATTCTGTGGAAGTTGGGCACCAAGAAAATCGTTCAGTATGAAGCCCGATAAAGGCTCAATTTGGTAAATCGCGTTTGTGTCCGGTCGTTATCTGCAGGATGTGTTTGCTGCGTTACTGCGTTACTGCGTTGACTTAACTTATAGTCTAGCTCACTCACACTACGCCCAGTGAAGCTTTCTAATCTGCTTCTGGCGCGATACTGCTTCCTTCGTTGTTAAGTGCTTGTGCTGTACGCTTCAATAACCCGTCCCAGACTACGTACGAAAGATACCTCCATCTTAAGAAAAGGTGAAAGTAGACCGAATTTCGCTTGCACAAGTCGCGCCATAGAATCGTTGACGAACTCTCAACTCGTGATGCATTGTTCCGTAGTGGATTCCTTGCTTTGGCGCTGCTTTCTGTCTGTCTGTCTGTCTGTCTGTCTCTTTCACTGGTACAGCAGTTCAATTACTACGTACTGTAGAGCGCTTCTGTTCAAAGAAACGCTCTCTCATCAGGAAAAGCAGCACTCTTTCGCTCCATTTTCTGATGATTGGCGCAACTGATAGTCCTCGGCGATCTTTAAAAGGTGGTCGGCATACCCTTCTTGATGTGGTTCTCATTGGACACATGAGAATATAGTGATCAACTCAGAGTGGGACATAAGATTAATTGTGTCATATTGACCCGGGTAACCCTCATTCCCCATTACCTTTGTACCATGAAACAGGTGTGGTGGATGGAATCAACTTAAGTTGTGGATTGGGCGTGACAAACGGTCTACAAGCCTTGTAGCTGTAGCTTGGCTACCCTTGTACTACAAACAAACAAACTCGACGTTTACTTACGGGAAAGAAGCTGCGGTACCAAAGAGGCGCCGCGTTTGCCTACCAAGGGTAGCCAAGCCTCATAATACTACAAGGCGGGAGGCGGAATTGGCGATTTTGTTTTGTATGCAAATTTGGGACCGCATCGACACGCTCACAGAACCCTGCCAGTGGCAGGCTGCCAGTCCGCACCAGTGTGCTCCTGACAGAGCACTGCGAGTTCATCACTTCGACTTGGTACGTCGTCAAGGATCCATTAAGCAATACTGGGCAAACGATGCGCCATGCAGGATGAAAATCCAGGCTCAACTATTCCTGATGGCTTGCCAGTGTGGGTAAACGATTCGCACAAGCAGTGGTCAACTTTGAGAATAGCTCAAACTGTCCCACTTGGCCGACTCGAATGGAAATGGAGGTCACGGGGGACATTACTTCGCGACTCCTCAACATCAGTCCGCGTTTCATTTCGTATCTCAAACTCAATTTCTAACCCCATTCCACAACTGAAAGAGGACCCATGTGATTGGTTTCGGAACCCATACGTGTTTATATACGTAACTTGCACAGCAGAACTCAACCACATTGATGGAGATGTGTCCAGTGGTTGGCGACGAATTCGCGATTTTGTAGATCTCTGCAGAGAGAGAAACTTCGAATACCTTTTCATTCTCACTGCCACTGAAGCGGACGCTGCGAAGCACAAGGCAGTCGTGGACAAGCTAAGAAACGAGGTTAACCTCGTTTCTCGCGGTCCAGAGCGATTGCTGAACTTGACTCCAGTGTTTTCCCCGGAACATGCGAAGCCCGTTGCTCACCTTCATCACTCGCCAGCTCACCAAGAGCTGCTTGTGAAACTGCGCGACTTTCTGCGAACGGGAGTGGATGCGCGGATTATGGCATACGACGATGTTATAACCCGATCTTATTTAAGCAGGTCCAATGTCTCTTGGTCCTTTCCAAAGTTCTATGTTCTTAAGGAAGGTCTGGTCTTCGTTTTTCTTCATCTTGGTAGGAGAGACCTATGTCTCAAGCTCTACGACGAGCTCCAAAAACTGATGAACGACCTTGATAAAACAGATATAAGTCGCTTCTGTGACCAACCGGCCGCCGACATTGCACTGGGAGCCACGAATCCAGATTCGAAAGACTACAGATCTATTGCGCTGAAAGGAACCGTCACAGAACTCGATCTTCGCACTTATTTGTTTGCACGACAGGTAACCTTGCTGCTTCATGATCGCAAGTTTTCCGAAATCGCCGAACGCGGACTGAAGTTTATCACTGTCGTAGCCAGAAGGTGTGCGGAAGAAGCTCTCAACGGCAATTCGGAGGTATCTGGTGTCTTTCGGGATACTTGGGTTTTCGTGACAGCAAGGCTTCTATCTTCTATCCTTGCTCCATCCATTCCCACGGTGACTGAAGCGGAACACTCGTTAACTGCGCAGCTTGCAACCCCTCGAGAGAGACATACTGCTCGCCTTGTGGCTGGTTTTCATGTGAATGCTCTGAAAGCGTTTCAAGGACTAGCACATGTTGTTCTCCCCGGATGTCTTTCTCCAATTAACTCGGAAAAGAGTTCCAAGGAGTTGGAAAAGCTCGCAGAGGAGGCGATGGCAACATCAAGTCTGAAGCTCCGAAGCGCTCTCTCGAGCCCAGAGAACGCACAGATTCTTCACTCAGAGATTGCAAATGCAGCTGCGAGTCTCTATGAAATGGGTGGGAGAGCGAGGGGGGCTGCTGCGCTTGATGGAGATGCCGGCATTGTTCGGCTAAAGAATAAAAGCTATGCTGAAGCTGAAACGCTTTTGAGCGCTCAGTGTTCTAGATATACGAATGACAACGGATGGGATGATCTTCATAGAAGGCAGCGGGTGGAACTTGCAAAGGTCGAAAAGGCGCTCGACAAGGTGCAGGAATATCTGGTTAGTTGTCTATCCATTCTTTACATGCATCGAGAGTCTCGGGTGATAAGCCATCGCCCTACATTTCAAGATGCGGGTGTTACTCTGAAACAGGTTGAGTTCTGGGTATCCGAAACAAAAAGAGCCGCATCTCTCCTCCCGCGGGTCATGAAATACAAAGCGGAAAGGTTATTCGACGTGTCTGTACTCCCCAACAGTAGAAAGTGGTATGAAGGTGATCACGGAACTGCAACTGTCAGAGTAAAATCTGACATACCAGTTTCAATCAGCGTCGATATCGTCATGCTTGAATGTCGGTTTGTTGACATTCGAGAAAGCAAGCGTCCATCCCTGCGATCGCGAGATCTTGATGAATTCGATCACCAAGTCTCAGAAGACCCGTCTCTCTCAATTACCGAAAGAGGAATAATTCCTGCTGAGTCTTCGTCCTGGAGTTCAGAGCTTTCTGACATGGTTGTGCTCAAAAGTTCGGGGGAGGCATTACTGGAACCAGGTGTGAATGATGTCGAAGTGACGGTCGATGAGATTCCACGAGCTGGTTGTTACAAAGTAACTCTTGTCTCACTGTTCCTCGGAAATTTGAAGTTAGTTCATGCCGCAACGAAAGCACAAAACCAACAGATTGTGATAACGAAAGGGGACGATATTCCATCGCAAGCGTCAATGACAATACCGATTTCTGAAGTCATTGATGGAGAAGTCAAATTCCCTCCTCTTTTTGCAGCATCTAGACTACCAAGCGCGTCGCTTGAGCTCGTACACGTTCCGAAGTTTTTTCTATTGGGGAATTCCCTACAGTATCTTGAGATGAAGGTCAAAGCGGGCGTAAACGGCGTGCGAGTGGGTTCAAAACTACGTTGCACCCTTCACGACTTCGCGAGAAGACGGTCACATTTGAAGTCCATTTTTGTTCACTTTGCAGATAAAGCTGTCGCTGCTTCATCCAGTTTGCAAAAGAAGATCTCTTTAGACATTCATCGAAAACCGGAAGAAGCTAGCGAAATTCTTGTGGTGGATATTCGAAGTGCCTTGGATCCAGAAGAAGAGTTGTATTTGCGGTTTGGTTTGGAACAATTTAACTACCAAAGTTCTTACGAAGAACGAGGGAGACGATGCGCATTGCATGCAGCGTATGTTTGCAACGAAAGCGAAGATCAAGGACATAGGACATTTAGCTGTCAGATTGAAGTCCCTTTGGTTTTCGCACCAATATTGGATGTAAGCGCGCGTTTAGAGACAGGATCAGAATACTACGAAGAGGATGGTTCTAGAGCGATCGGCTACAGCGAAAATACTGCGGAAGACTGCGGAACTTTGCTTTGTTCGGCGCAAAGTCTTTTGGGGTGGGACGAAGAAGCTTGTGTCACTAAGGTTTCCTTAGACACACCACAGTGGCTCGAACAAAGAAGGGAAGATCCTAGGCTACAATCAAAACTCATTCCGTCCGTGCTGCGAGGCAGCTCAGTTTTCGTGTGTTCCTTTGATCTGCTCGTTCGAGATGTTTTGGTCACTGAGGATGATGAGTTAGACACTACTCAAAGGAGCATGGAAGATCTTAATCTTAGAAAAGGACTCTTGCAAAGGAGACTATCAAGAAAAGTGTTCAAATCCCCAGACATATCTGAGAGTCAGGATGATTTTGGAGACTGGAGAGCAGACAGTTCACAGAGCCCAGTCAGGAAAGACCGTGCTGCAATGGAAGGACATGATTTCGAAGAAAGCACTAGCAAGGGTGATAAGCAAACTGAGTCCTCTCATAGTAGCAATGAATTGGAGAAGATTGAGCAAGATTCTCACGGTACTTTGAGTACAGAAGAGAACTTTGAACTGAAGGAAGCGCGTGACGTTGTCGACCTGTCAACTCCCGGGGAAGAATCGCATGGCGTGGCCTCTGGTATGCTGACTCCACCTATCCCCCATCAGGGCTTACCAATGACTGCCACAACTGCTACGTTGAGATTGGATCTAAAGATCAGCGGCGTGGATGGTGATGCCTACATAGAACAGAAAATATCTCTCGCTGCACTTCGAGTGTCCAGGAAGCGATACAGGATAGAAAGGCGAGTATGTTCCGAAACCGAAAGCGGAAAGCCAATGAGCCTTAAGTTTGCTGTTCTAAGCGTTTTTGGACGATTCAGCGGGGAGGACGAGAAACACGAGGTCGTTGCATTGCACTACGAAATTGACGCTGACCCCTCTGTTTGGTTGGTCGTTGGCAGACGACGTGGACAAATGATGATCTCAGACGTGATGACAGCCAAGGGGAGTACCACAATGATTCCTTTACGCTGCGGACGGCATCGGGTTCCAAGCTTAAGACTATACACGAGCGATGGACGCGGGTTACCGCTGTCAACGTATGAGAATGTTGATGAGTACCTGCAGATTGTGATTAGACCATGTCGGACAGTTGTTAGTTGTTGCACAGCAAAGAAGAAGGCGAGCACAGAAATAGAGCAGAAAGGAGATGGGTCTGGAAGTCGGGGAAAAATGCCGGAAGTAGTTGCATCAGACTCTTTCTTTGCATCCTGAATCGTTCATTACGTGAAACGGGAACACTACGTAATAATATTAGCACAGGTCTGACGATTAGCATGTACAGAGGTTCTACGCGTTCATTGGATTCTGAAGTTGCCTAAACCACTTCCGAAGAGTGCCCTGGATTCCAGTGTATTGTTGGCGACTTGCGACTTTGATTTCTTCGTCATCAAACTGTCGAAGCTGATAACCGAACTCAATATTTTCTCGTGGCTCGTTTGTGAGATTGGGATACAAACGAATTGCGCCTTGCATCAGGTCTTCTTCGGCATCAAACAGAGCGTCAACAACCTGACTGCTGCGAGGAACAGATATGCAACCAACGGGAAGCCAGGGCATGGTTTCATTTTCGTCCGAAACGCCACCCTGCTTGAGCCTCATCCACACAGTGTACTCTGGTAAGCCAGCGGCGGCCATCTCATCGTAACGTGATGCGGCACTCTTGCGTCGCTGTTCACCAGCTGAGGGAGTGCGTTTGGGCCTGCTCGGGGAAGCGCCGAAGCCCTTCTTCGGGGCTGAGTTCATGTGCGCAACGGAACGGGAGGAATGGCGGCTGGCGCGTGCCGAAGAACGAGTTGGGACCCGCAAGAGGGGCTGGTAGCTCACGAATGCGTGCGCATGCATAGTTGGTGCGAAAGATGCGACGGAGACGACAGAGGATGGGGGATATTCGGAATCAATGGATGCGCGGGGTCTGGCGGGGTCGGGACCCCCCGACACAAACGATGCGGCGATGCCCATCTGGTATCATCATGATGATGGCCGCAAGCAGGGGGGGGGCGGAAATGGCGCAGAACAGACATCATGTCGCATGATGCGCCGTGCGGAGTTTGCCGCTGCTTGTCGACCGCACACGAGCGTGGCGACGCCCTCGCGCGTGGCCACGTGGGCTGTGCTCGCCCACTGACGGCATGATGCGCTATTAGATCGCACTTGTACGGTATTGTTGCGCCAGGTAGCCTTTTGAGCCGTGCGCAGGGTCCACCCCATCTGGACCGCGCTGCCCCGGCGACGCGCCTGCGCCACGCGGCACACAGCTGCACAGGGTTACGCTCGTGCGCTGCGCGGGCCGGCGCTTCACAAGCCGTGGCGCACATCGGCAAGCGTGGAAGCGCAAGTCCCCAACAGCGGTGCTTAGTTCACTAGCCAGCGCGTCACTTGTTCACTCCCCCTTTCGCTTCGCGCAGGTGTAAATAGTCCGTCCCTTTCTCCTTGCCTTCCCGCCCTGCTCCCCTTTCCTCACAACCGCCTCCTTTCTCCCGTACGAGAGCAGCCCCTTCACCCAACATTGCGTCTCTCTCTCAAACGCCATCTTTCCGTCATGGCTGAAGAAGAGGACGACATGCCCCAGTGCCCACTATGCCTCGAGGAACTCGATTCAACCGACAGAGCCGTCGAGGCATGCCAATGTGGCTACCAGATATGCCTATGGTGCCTGCATCACATTAGAGAGCAGCTCAACAGTCGCTGCCCGGCTTGTCGAACCCCCTACCAAGAGCAAAACTTCAAGTATGCACAGGTCAATCCTGAGGAAGCAGCGAAGGAAGCTAAAGAGCGTGCCACGGCGAAGAAGGAACGCGAGCGCAGGGAGAAGATGAAGGAGATTGAGAAGGAGAGGGCACGGGCTGCTGCTGTTTCCTTACAAAAGGCAAAGAGCAATCTCAAGCATGCTCGCATTTTGCAGAAGAACCTTGTCTATGTCATCGGCCTGAGCCTCACGCTGGCTCGCGAGGAGGCTCTTCGCCGCGCCGACATGTTTGGCAAATACGGCAGAATGCTCCGCATCCTTGTCAATCGATCTCATCCTTTCAACGCCGACGCTCCTGGCGGTCCAAGCATCTCTGCGTATGTGCAATATGCCAGAGATTCCGATGCGTCTGCCGCTGTTCGCGGGATGAACAACGCTGTTTTGGACGGCAGAGAGATCCGCTGCGCCATTGCCACCACGAAGTATTGCGATGCGTTTGTACGAAATGCCGCTACCTCCACGGACCCTACTGCTGCTCACTATTGTGGAAATCAGAACTGTATGTACTATCATTCTTTATGTGCGGAAGAAACCCTTACGCGAGAAGAAGTTCTAGCGCGACAGCTGGGACCGCCTCCCCCAGCTCATCTCTTCTTACTGGCCCCTCCAAACGGGAGAACTGCGAACGGCACCCAATCGATTCATCCCAGATTGGCTGCTCATTCTGTTGCGTCTGGTCTTGTGCCACCAAATCGAGCAATAGCGCGCTCGTCTGCGGTCAGCTCTAATTCTGCCATGCCGCCCGTTTCTTCCGTCCCTTCTTCGGTTCATCCACCCTCTTCGTCATTACCTTCCCTGCCGGTTCCATCTATCAACGCTAATCTTCCCTCATCCCAAAACCCCAACGCTTCAACTGGTAATCTCACAATAGAATCTAGTTCCCCGAGGCGATCTTCGAATTCCGAAACCCAACAACCTCCTTATCCGAATGGAACACCCCCAGCGTCGCCCAGGGACACCCGCAGAGCTGCACGTCTCCAGCGATCTCCTGCGTCTCGAGACACGGCTCCAGTAGTCAAGTATCCACGATCGTCACAAGCATCAACTTCATCGAAACCGCTCCCTGTTTCGTCAATTCCCCTTCCCTCTTCCGCGGGATGGGCATCTTCCCAAACGCTGTCGACGTCGAGATCCTCTCCCCGACGTGGTCAGTCGTCGACGTTCGATGACTCTTCGAGCTCAAGACCAAAGCTGCGGCTTCAGCCGAGACGCTCGCGTGAATCATCTCCACCTCCTGGATTTGAGAACACTGCGAACAACTCTACTTCAGAGCCAGTGAGGCCACCTGGATTTGATGCACCTGCCCCTGCTGCATCGAGCGATTCTAAGTCGAATACAGGTACGCTTCGTGATAGGAATGCTGAGGACGAGTCCGGGAAACCGATTGCAACGCCTGCAATAGCTCATCCACCTGGATTTGGTCTCACGACTGTCCCACAATCTGTTGATATCAAGCAAAGGACAGTTACTGATGTGGCAGCAGCCTGGGCGCAAGAGGCGGCTTCAGACAAAGTATTTTCGGCGAAAGACAAACGTCTGAGAAACGATTTTGTTGGTCAGGTTGGGCGAGAGACTTCTCCTGTTCCCCAAGACACTCCCGACTCCCGATCAGATTTGGCTCAAGTTCTAGCAAAGCTTGGAGGGGACCTTGGAGTCGCCAGTGAAATTAAACGCATGCAAAATGTACAGTCAAAGGCAGTCCAAGCTGAACTAAGCCGACACACACCCGATCCTATCGGATGTGACCGAAACACGAAGTTTGCACCGGTGGGTACTGCACGGCTGGGGTCTTTATTTGGAAACCAAACTACAAGAGTGGGATGCTCAGTTCCATCCACACCGTTTCCATCTAGTGCCTCCGTTACCAATCCCATCGCTCCTCCGTCGACACCGTCGTATGGAACGGCATTTGCTAACACTTTTGCCAATTCATTAACTCAAAAGTCGCTGGCGTCTCGAGTGTCTCAGGTCCCCATGGCGTCGCCAAGACGAAATACCTCTCGATTTGTGTTTGCCCAGCGAGAAGGAACAGCTGATATCCCGCAAACAATGGCCCCAAGGTCAGCTTCGTTTCAACCAAGGACTGCGCCTTTTAATGTGGGGTCCTCTCAACCCAAAGTCACAGCTTCCGCAACTCCCCCCGAAATATTTGGTCGAGCTCAAGTGCCAAGCGATGTTCGCCAAGAGCAACTTTTCATGAACGACCTTTTTCGAGCAGCCAAGCCTCCTAAAACAGTTGTACAAGGAGCATCAAGGCAGAACAGGTCACGATTTGATTTTGCTGACCATGGCACGCAACTTCAGAATGCAAACTATCCTACACGATCGGTGCGAGGGAATAACAGTATGCCTCCGAAGGGCATTTCTCCTGTGGGTAGAGGTCATATGAATCCGAACGACTCGATTGCATCGTTAGCCCAACTTTCAACACAAGAAAAGCTGGCCTCTATATTTAACTCAGCACAAATGTCAGGAGAAGCTTTGCCGCCCATGCCAACATTTGATGCTCATGTCGATTCCCTAGCTAATCCAAGTATTTCTGTGATCCCTTCCAAGCCAGTAGCACTTGATGATTCCCATCGATCTTTTCGTACCGCTACTCGAGCGGTCCAAGTAGTTGCAAAAGAAAAATCTCGTGTTCCAGATATGATGCAATCTCGTCAATCCTCAATGCCTCCGCCGGGTTTTAGGGAGGCCACGCCTGGCATTTCGCCGGAATCCACTAAGGTCGGAAAAGCTTCGACTATTTCGGGCGTGGCTAAAAATGTGGCATCTGGCGGAGACGTTTCGATTTCGAAGAAGGAAAGTAACGCCCAGGGAACGTTGATGGAAGAGGCAATGAGCTCTGGAACTGATAGTCATGAAGATGATCGGAGAAAGACGAGGACTCAAAGACGACGAGAGAAGAAAGGAAGACAAGCAAAAGATTCCACGGAACGAACCAACAATGTGGAAGCAAAGCAAAAGAGTGCAAGATCGATCTCATCTACATCAGCTGTGCATCCTGTGCAGGTTACTCAACCTGTCAAGGTCACTCAACCTCATCAATCGGCCCATTCTGCCAAAGGAGTGCAGCAATTTCAAACTGCTCACTCCCAACCAGCCCAGCCCATTAAGGTGACAAAACCTGTGCAGCAGGTACCGAGAAACAGGGAGAATGGAGAGGTGGAGTCGCTGAGGACATCACCACATAAACCTCCGACAACCTCGAAGTTGCAAGCAACAGAGTGTTTACCTGAGAAAGAACAAAGCTCATCAGAGGCCGAAACTTCGAGAAAAGTTTCTAGTGAGCCACAAATCCATAAACCAAAAGACGACTCAGCTGTTGTTTTAATTCCATCGAAGCTCTCAGAGGACCCTGGCAAGTACATGTCTGTTTCAGAATTGGAGCGAGAGGTGGAAGCTGCCAGAGCGAGGGAAGCACAACTTCAAGATAAGCTACTCGAATTGCAGAGGAGAATCCGCAGCTACGATAATGTTAGGACCTAAGCCGAGCTTTGGCTAGAGGATCGGGAAAGGAAGTGCGACGCGAGTAATGTATAGAATTAAGGTGCGTTCAATCGGATGCCCTATTAAAAGACCCGATAGATGCAAGACTAGAGCAGACTGTTTAACAACGGAGTTCACTAGGGATATCGTAGACATTAGCTGAACACATCAAAACAACGCATCCAAATGATTACCGCATCACCTACATCTGTTATGACTCCCTCTTGGATTTATTGCCCATAAAGACCAGTCGCAAGCATGTGGACTGCCCATGACGACATCTCCTGACGCGAAATCTCAAATTGTGGAGCCGATCACTCTGCGATTGGTGTATTCCGCTTCTCAGGAGCTCAGTTCGGTCCGAATTTGATACTTTGTAACTCATTGAGGAATGTTCGTTACATTTAGCCTTGTGAAGCACTTCCCTTTGTGAGGCCTAGCCTTTCACGTAATGACATTCCTAGAACTGCCTTTTCTCGAACTGAGTGGTCCTCAAACACGGCTGGGTGCTGTTGATCCTTTCCTTTACCGTCTTGTTCCAGCTTCTCCCGCATTTGTCTCCTCGATTGATCAAGTTCCTCTATATCAGCTTGATTGATCTCGAGGAAAGTAGGTTTGCGACGTAACATAATTTGCCAACGCGATTATATGACTGGTGACACTTTTGGCCTGCACCGAAAGGTAGCGACTCTCCGCGCGACAATCTGAAATTTGCAATGCAAGCATGACACTGAAGGAAAATGCGATGCGGAGAAGGGGTTGGATTGAGAAAAATGTCTTCGGGGTCCTGCTGGGCCAAGTTCATCAATTGAGCTGCCGCTAAAACATTGGATCAGACTTGTTCCCCACGGGGCCACGCAGAAAAGGCTAACAGGCTACCTTTTATTTATCTCCAAGCGAAAATGGGCCATATGGTCCTTTGGCATTCTATCCGAAACCAAACCTTTCGCGCCAAAAAGCAGGACCTGCCGTGAAACCCAAACTGGATGCAAGGTTGGAGAAACATCAGCATCAGCTGAGCATGAGCAATAAAGCCTTTCACAGCCAGACTTATCCTCACAGCACCAATTTTGCGTCATCTTCTCTGTAGCCATCTACTTCGGTGCCGAACGGTTTGTCGCTTCTTGTCGTTTTTGTGTTAGGTCTTGCCCTCCTTTCCCTTGAAGACAGGTTTCCAATGCAGTACAGTCGAAAAGCCTCACAACTCCTAGTCGAACTTCGCAAGACCAAGTGGCTCCCACCGTATAGTGTACGTCTCCCCCTCCTGTTGCGACATACATTAACAGCTTGCCTAACGTCAGTGTTTGTTCTGAAGGATGGTGTACTGCGACAAGTTGCCGCCGAGATTAAGGAGTTGCTCGAACCTTTTCTGGAAATCATGCAAAACCACGGTAGCGTGCTACGGGAAAGCGACTACTATCAAATGGGTGCCGTTGTCTTCTTCCGATCTATACAGCGCAATAAGCGATGTGCACTAGCTTATCTAATGAACCGTATACGTCGAATTCAGAAATATCGATGGGAAATGGGCGCTTGTGCAGCGGCACATCTTGCTGATAACATGTCTGCGCCCGAAGCTCACTTCTTAAAGGAATACAACAATCTTATAGGACGTTATTCTCAAGCAGTTAATCTGGATCTAACAGCTGACGCTCAACCTCCGCGAGACCTCTTCATCGAAGTTCGTGTTAAACACGACTGTGGTTCCGTTCTCACAGATTCTGGCCCTGTTGCCTTGAAGCCCGGAACAGCTCACTTCATCAAGCGCTCCGACGTTGAACACCTCATTCGGCAGGGTGCGCTGGAACATATTGTATAGCGAAAATGTGCGTCAAGGTTAACGTCGACATTCGGGTACTTCATGTAAACTTTGGAAGTACAACAATTTTGCGAAGTCGTAAAGCTTACGGTCTACGTCTTCCATGTGTAGAGTATTGTTTCGAATGTTTTCTGGAATTTGTTCTAGCATCTGTCGGCCACGAACGTTTCTTCGAATTCTGGTCATGTTTCTTTCGGCTGTCTTTACCCGTTTGCCTAGTATTCCTCGTCTCCCACAAGCCGAGTTCAGTAATGTGGAAAGAATACACGCGGATTGTTCGTACCGTTCATATAAACCTACGAAGAAAAAGTAATCCACTAAATGACGTTTGGCTTCCTCCAAGGCCGCGTACCTTGAATGGCCGTCTCTATCCATTACCTTAGAACGAATATCAGTCCAAACCTCATTGACGACACCATCAGTAGAGAGGCGCTTGACCATATAATTACGGTTCTTATGCAAGAGATATTGATAAAGGTCATCTTCCTTCCGCGTGTCATTTCGTGATTCGAAGTGATGGTAATGCGATAACTTTCTGTGCAGGGGATGTCGTACAAATGTGAAATAGTAAGGCTCACGATTCGGAAACAGTTCATGAACACCAAAGAACTGATGCCCCATTATCATGTCTATATCTGCCCGCTGAGCCCTAGTAAGATGTATCAAGTCCTCTAAGTTGCAGTCTGTGCCTCGGTCATTTTTGTCACGGTGAAAGTACCATGCTTCAAAACGGGAGTCTGCTTGTGCAAGATGACAGGTGTGGAAGAGGTTCAGCTTGTTCTTCTTCGCAAACGCATATAGGGCATCCTTCAGACTGTTGCCTCCAGTTTTGTGAAGATGGAGGAAAATATACAGGGGTCTGCTCTTCAGACATTCGATCGAATTTGATTCGGGAAGTTTTTTCAAATGTACCTTCAACGACGGAGCGACTGACGTCGTTCTGTAGAACACCATTATGAACAGTAGGCACAAAACGAAAAACGGAGTATGTCGAGAACTGAAAGCCCTTGGGATGCGATCCCGCTTTTGGAAATGGGAAGCCCACTTCATTCTCCGTCGATAAACTCCATTTGTGACAAGCATGCTTGAAGGCGGTCATCATCTAAACATTCCTTACGCTGTTGAAGATCTCTACAGCCCCCACTTGCGGACTGGAAACAGAAGGTGATGAAAAACCAGGTTTTGTCAGCAGCGCTCAATTAAGTCTGTCGTTACAGACCTTGTAGTATAAAGTATATCGCTTGCGATAATTTTCGATGGGTTCTGGTGGTTAAAGAGTTAAACACAAATTTGACAAAAAACCTTTCAACAGCTCCGAAGGTAACTCTGCGAGCACTGTCGAAGGAAGATAAAGTTATCGAATTGGGTACAAAAAGAAATGAGGGAATCCACTGTCTGTGTGGGTGAGTATCGTCTCTGAAGATTCTAACGACAGACAGTAAAAACTGTCGGGTACTTAATGATCAAGGGATTTTTCCGTTCGGTTGAGTGTGCTTCTTGAGCGATTCAAGAATTCTGGTGCAAACCCACGGAGCTACGGCACGAACGACGCGGTCAGTTTCGCAGTCTTTCAAAACAAATGCATGAGTGACGTTATCCAACTTTTCTACCTCCAAGCGCTCTGAAAAGTGTTCACAGATGCGTTGTTTCGCTTCGATCGGACACCATTGATCCCCATCCACCCATACTAGGAGAGACTTTTCAGTGCGTGATGACTGGACTTCAGTGATTCGTTCCATTTCGTCGCGAGCGAGGGTGGTTACGTTGGCGTAAAGCGCTTTTCGCTGGCCGTCAATAATAGTGCGACTGACTTCTATGACACTTGGATCATGCTGCGCGAGCTCCAGCAAACTGTTTCGAAGAAGTGGTGGAAGGAGTGCTGTAGCTAGCCAGGTAGCGTGTGTTGTGAGTCCAAAACTGTCGCGACCAAGAACACGCAGCAATGGACCGGCACAGTGGCGCATGCGCCATATGCAGGGCATTAGCATGACTAAATCGGCATTGGGAAGGAAGTGGGCATCGAGCTTGTCCATGAGACGAAGCAACAAAAAAGAGCCATAGGAGTGACCAATGAATATGAATTTATCATCAGGCTCGGAGACTTGACGCACATAGTCTTGGTAGAAAGAGATGTGGTCGTCAATTGCAAAAGTGGATTGGACATTGAGGTGTCGCAAGTCGTGGCCTGGCAAACCCACTGCGTGGAAAGAAGAGTGGTTCCGCACGTCGCTCGGAATGCGCGCGTGCAACTTCCGAAGAAATGGGCGGTAATACTCAATGACGCCGGGATTACCGGGCGCGAGCAGCAGGTGGGTGTGCGGCTTGGCCTTGACATCAGGCAGCACGCGTAGAACCTCTGCGCGCACCTCAGCAGACGACTGGAATATTTCGCAGTGCGGGCCACGCTCAGCGCCGAGCACGATGCGAGCAGTTGATCTGCCTTGTTGCTTCTGGATAACTCGGCGAGGGGGGAGCTTTGTGCGGCCCATGGCGAAGAGTGGGTACGACGTGCAGGTTACACGCCGGAGGGGTGTCGCTGCGGGTGCGGCGTGAGCGGAGACGAAGGTGAAGGCGACGCGCGGCATAAACAGCGAATGCGTGGAGGAGTACGAGCGAAGGGGAGGACGGGGGCTCGCGTGCTCGCACAGAGGACAATGCCAGCACGACAGCGCGCGCGGCACGTCATCATGCGGGCCACGGACAACGGCGCGCGGCGCGCTGTGTGGCGTGCGCCAGCCACAGCGGCGGCTGTGAGCACGCAGCCAAAACAGCGCCAATTCGAAGCGCCACGCGCACGCACACCGGCGCCCGTCTCGCCGAACCCGCGTAGCGTTCGTTCCCGCGCGCTCTCTCGCTCTAAAGTGGCAGCACCACGACGCCCGTGGCGTCCGTCTGTTCGCCGCTCAGCACGTGCGTCGACGACGTTGATGTGAGTTTCGCCCGCCGCCCCCTCAAACGTCCATGCCCGTCTTGCTGCCGTCTTCTGCGCAGCTTTACGCGTCGCTCAGTCTTCTGTTCGCGTCGTTATTGCTGCATGTCTCCGTGCGCGATGATCATCCGCACGCCATAGCCAGGGCGGCTTTGCAGCTCGTCACCGCCGTTGCGCTCTTGCCGGCCTGTAGACGCGTGAAAAGGGGCAGTCCTCTACGCTTTCGATGGCCGGTGCTCGCCGCGTTTTTGGTTTGTCTCGCCTTGTTGGTAGACGCCGTGTTGAGGGTTCTTACCGCGCTTGAGGTTTTGTTTTACGACTTGCGTCGAGTTGTGTTTCGGTTACATCCTTTCATTGTGCTGTCGCGCTTGTTTGTAACTCTTTCGGCCGTGTTTGCATTGCGCACGCTTGTCTCGCCTTCCTCCACCAAGCATGCCGTGCCGCACACTCCCGCCATTCGCGCAATGTATATCCATGCCGTCGCCGCCACCCTTGCTAACTCTTCTGATGCAATTGGACTCATGGTTCACTCCGCAATCCCTTCTGCAATCTTCGATGCTTTTGCCTCCATATTTACCATCCTCGTCGTCATTCCACAATTCAGACATACTACTCGAATTCTAATGCATGCCGCTCCTTTCGGAATTGGCTCCACGATCGGAACAAGAAGGGAATCTGTCATGAAATTGGATGGAGTGCTGCAATGTGGAGACGTTCACATCTGGGAAGAGGGTGAAGGCGTCATCGTCGGTACAATATGCGTGGTTGTCGACGTTCACGTCAGCAAGTCCTGGGTGCTCGAGAGAACCGCCCGAGCATTCGATGGTATAGTCGATGACCTCACCATTCAGGTGGAGAGTTGTCGTGCACAAGATGAGCACCATCGTTTGTAATGCCCCCTGTTCCAACCATCGCTTTTGTATTATTCTGCTTCAATCCTTAATTGTATGTGTACGTATCCTGTACCTAGCGCTCGCATCACTTGCTGCTTCACTGTACATGCCTGCATTTTAATTCTCACTATGACGTGATAACTGCTTGTACTCACACCCGGTTCCCAGTTCAGCGGTCTTATTCTTTTTGGTTTCGTAACGACCTCTTATGACTTTCGTACCATACCCTGACTATGTCTCACATGTCTAGTCTGCACGCCATAGTGCACGCTCCATTGTAAAACCAACAAATGTACGCTGTGGCAAACGTTCTCGGGCACCGAACGCACGTCTTAGTTTGTCTAGCCATATATGCAGACCGTTTACTGCTTGTACTTGAGTTACCTATGCCCTGTACCACTCCGCGTCAAGCGTAGAAAATAAGAGTGTGTCTGGTTAACCTCCGTTCCCGAGCCTGCAGAACAGGTTCAGTAAAGGTAGTCTCTATATAGAAGGAAGAAAGACTCTTCGTGAACGAACAATTCCTTAAATTCTGCAAGCCTTCCAGTGATTGCCATGAAACCTTTTTCTCTGACAGCACTGTTTCTCTTTTCAGACCTTCGTATTCATATTCATCGTAAGTCTTGCGCGGTGTAATTCTGCTTTCCATAGTTCGTTACCTTATGCTTGTCTGCATTGTTCTTTCGCCCCGGTATCGAAACTCCATCCATGTCCAACGAGGCTTCGTTCTCTTCTTTCACGGCATACACAAGTTTCCGAGCCTGGGTCACTTTATGGTCACAAACACATTTTGCTTTTGCTTTGACTTGCAATACTCCCCTCTTTTTGCGTATATGGGAGAACATTGACGAGGTTTTCAATTTGCTAGGGAAGCATGTCGGGAAAGACTGTGTTGACAACATTAGATATGAGAAAAACACGCTTATGGAGAGTATTAACTCTGCTTTTTTTATGGAACTCACTCTCTAATCGAGCAAATGGGCAGATATGTGAAGCTCCACTTGGTGCAGATTTTGACAGAGAACCTACGTTTTGGTGCCGTTTGCATGCTAATGTCAGCATAACCCAAAGCTGTTATACAACTGTAGAGGAAATCATACAACTGCCATGGTCGCATGGTCGTTTAGTGCGGTATATTGCTCATCAAACTAATCAACGCATATTGAACGTTAGTGCTTTTCAGTTTCAAGCGGGTATTGAAAAAGCTGTGAATGTGACGGAAGTGAAATTGGATTCTTCCAAGACTAACACCGCCATTACCCTCCGTGTTTCAGGTACAAAAGAACCCTTTCTTGTCTCACTTCTATATGAGGTTGAGAATGGCGTTGAATTATACCATGCCTGTGATATAACCAAAGATGAGTTTCAGGATGAGGAGAACAAGCGATATCAATTAGTCAAGTGGAGCTCTGGTGCAAAATCAGCTCAATACATACGAAGTCTTCAGGTAATATTTTCCTTGCACAACTCAGCAGACATGACATTTGCTGATTCACCGGTGAAGAGACCTTCAGAATTTGAAGTAGAAAGTGTGAGAAACACGTCCATTGCCTCGAAACAGATTGAGGTGAAGCATGGAGGCAACGCAACAAATTCGCAGCCAGGCGCAATTATATTCTATTTTCGAGGCGTAACAAAGAGAGGAACTGAAGAATGTCCGAACAGTCGAAGCTGCGAGAGAGAAGCAGATATGATTAGAGACAAATACAAAGGAGACGGGCTTACGAAGGTTATTATTGGAGCTGGCATTGGTGTTGGAATTCTGGCAGTCTTAGTGGGCATTGGCATGTGGATTGCGTGTTGTAAGAGTTTAACAAAGAGGAACACTGGAAATCTGGATAATCTGCCCATCAGTCTGAGACATTTTGCATACGATACTGGGGACGATAAGCCTAGCGGACAATTGCGGCAATGGGCGCGTGGTAAAAACGTGGGCAAGAAAGAGTATCTGGCGGTTGACCTCTCTCCCGGAAACAAGCAGCTTGTGTCAGGGGCAGAAGCTGAACAGGAAAACGAGGTTCAGCGCAAAGTATGAGGCCCTCTCTCGCAGAAAAAAATCCAAGGGGATGGTTAGAAGAGACAAAAGAACATTTTACGAAAGAAGCAATTCTACATGGGACTAAAACCGCGCACAGCACCGCGCAACAACGACGGCTGTCGAAAGGTAACACGAGCACAGTGGCTGAAAAGCAATAACAAAGTGTTTAAGCAAGGAAGAAAGCAAAGAGTTGCGCACGAACGTAGATGGTACACACAGCTCAATACTTTCCATCCTTCGGTCGTCTGAACAGCAGAATATGCGGTTCTGGACGATGAATAGCGTAGTGGACCCAACCTCGACTCTGTTGCACCCCAATAGAGCGCCACTCGTTCTCGGCTAGTAAACGGTTCTTGGGCACATGTTTGGCTATATCCGCCGGCAGAATAACATGTCTTCACGCGTAAACAGAAAGAGGCGGTTAGCACTTCAGACGACAGTGTGGCTCCCGCGGGTGGTGAGCGCAGGCGGAAAGCAATTGAAAGGGCTCGCCGAAGCACCTACCTGTACTCGTACACATCGTCGTAGTACTTGTCTGAGTACTGAATCTGATGGGTGGGCATGACGAACGCGTTGCGGGCGTTAGCACACAGCAGCCGTCAATAGGACGATACCTGTGAAGTTCACACTGTGAGAGGCGCCCTGCTTTCAATCGCCGCGCGCGCGCAGTTGCACTTCTTCAAATACGAAAACGCGGCCCTCACGTCGTTCAAACAGCCAATGCTTTACAGCCATTCGTATCTTACACGTGCATCGCACTCGCTTACACTGTTGGCGGCCGATGTCTGCTCATCGTGCGACACACCACTCCCGCCAAAACGGTACGAACCGAAACAGTGCCTCTCATGCATTGGCGCGCGGCCACACTTGGTGCCGATGCGCCATCCCTGTTAAGGTCCGCAGCCACCTCCGCGCCGCCAGCTGCTCACCGCCTCCGCCCCGGCCCGCACCCCCGAGTCTCCGAGCAGTCGCCGTCTTCCCCTGTGCTCTCCATCCGCGCCGAGATGGTTGTATTCCCCGCGAGCGAGTCTGCTGACGCCTGGGAGCTCGTATGCGGTCGAATCCCTCCAGAAAGCAACCGCGCTCGCTCCATTACTCCTTCGCGCGCCGCCCTCACACAGGGCCCCATTCTCATCTTCACCGCCGCTGCAGACCCTGACGCATTGGCATCCGTACGCACCCTCACCGCTTTGTTAAAGGCCGACCTATTGCGCTACGAGGTGCATCCTGTCGCTGGTTACTCGAATCTGCGTGACAAGTTCAATGCCCTTGTGCGTGGCGATGATGCAGTTGAGCCTCGCGCGGTCCTGTTCGTCAATTGCGCCGCCACCGTTGACATTCAGTCAATTCTACGACTCAATCCTGACAAAACCGATCCACTTGACTCCGATTTCAAAGTCTTCGTCATTGACAGCCACCGCCCGTACCACCTCGCCAACATTCACAGTGAGCGCGTCATCCTTTTCGACCATCAGCAGGAGTTCAACCATGCGGGTTTACCAATTAATCTTGGCATAGAAAATGAGTGGGGCGTCGTCCCGGACGCTGATTCGTCTGACGAGGAGGAAGGTTACTTCTCACATAATTCGGCCGATTCCGAACCGGAACAACACGAGGCCGCCAACGACGATCTTGACGGATTTATGGCCCACGATAGTGCACAAACAACCAAGCATTCCCAACGTTCCGTCAGGTCGTACCGGCGTCAACGCTCACACGCCTCAGAAAACCCTTCATCTATAGCTGAGGCAACAGACCATGTAACTGAGTCAGAGAATCAACTTGATCAAGATGAATCAGACGATCCCGAGCGAGAGGCGTATTTGGAACAAGTGATTGAGGATGATGTTGATCTGGGAAATGGTGCGACTGCAGCAACCGACTCGGAGTCTGAAGAAGAACATATTCGCCGAGGCCATCGGAAGCGTCGTGCCCAACCCACCCAGACAAGTGCGGAGTTCCAGCGAACGCGAAAGAGGAAACGCAGATCCCAACGTTCCCTCTACCATAAGGTAGAAGCAAAAGAACGCAAGGTGTTGAGGGAGTACTATTCCTCATCAAGCTTGGCATTAAGCTCAGCTTGTCTCTGTCACCGAATCGCTGATTCTCTCCAGAGGGGAAACATTGACACGCTATGGATGGCCATCGTGGGAGCCACCAGTCAACACTTCACAAGTGACGTTTCTGAGGAAGCTCTCAATGAATACCTTACTCCTTATCGAGGACAGGTACAGCTCTTGAATGACACGCTGAATAATACACGCGACAATAACCAAGATACTTCTTCTCGCAATCAAAACGTTGGCTACGTTCCAGTGTGTCAGAGTGGCGCAGTGAACAGAATAGCAGAATGTGTTGAACTGCGGCTGGATCTTCTTCGCCATTGGAGTCTATACCATTCTCTTATGTATAGTTCATACACATGTACGAGACTTGCTACATGGCGGCAAACAGGAAAACGCAGAATGCTAGAAATGCTGGCAACCCTCGGCATCCCTCTCCGTGATAGCAAGCAGAGATGGTGTTACATGAAGCAAGCGCACAAGATCGCTCTTGACAAACAGCTCCAAAAAGCTGTGGAGCGATTCGACCTCGGACATTCTATTCAGTACGAAAGTTTTGTGCGGACCTTGCCGGGTCATAGGGGGGATATTTCTGCTTCAGATTTTGTCTATGCCGTTACAGCTCTGCTCGAGTTTGACGAGCCTTCTCAGAAAACGAACCCCGGAACTAGTTATGATTCTCTTCTTCTCGATAGATTTTGGAGAGCATATGATGCGCTGGACCCTCGAAAGACGGTATTGCTAGAGGCTGGGCTTGATATGGCCATTTCTGCGCAACAGCTGACTGCAGAAATTGGAGGCGAAGTCATTGAACGTCGGAAGTTTGTACCAAGTGGACCATTTCGTTATGTTTTCCTTCGAGACCAACAATTCAAAGAGTTCCTGAGAAATCCGCTCCTATTGCGAAGACTGGCACAGTTCCTAAAGAGCGCTCTATTCCGGCAGGGGGCAAAAGATAAACCGTTTATCATCCTTGCCCCCGATTCTGCTCGTAGGATCTGGATAGCGGTTTCGGCGGTCACATATGGTCAGAAAAACGACTTTGGCCAGCGATTCATAAGGGCGGCCGAAAAAAATGGAAGCCAGGTAACATATGACGGTTTTGATTCTTCAGTATGTGAAATACCTGATGGTCAGGAAATTGAGTTCGTAAGGTATCTTCACGATGTCATGCGGTGACGTTTTACTGCTCGCCCCGAATTTGTAAAGACCAGTCTAACAGTAGCTGTCGGTCAACTTCACTTCCCGTTTTCGTGACATGCAGTAGTAAACTCAAGGAAAAGTAATAGACATAAGATATTCTTCCAGAACATACAGCTTCTCCCCCTTTCATGCTTCTATGATGACGTCGACCCATCGCTGTTGTCCTCCCCTGAGATAGCGTCGTCTGCATCATTCTCTTGTTGCTCGTGATTTTCGCCATCTGAATCATAATCGTCAGACGCTTGCTCTTCTTGCCGTCTATCCCAATCTTTAAGGGTTCTTGAGCCCTTAGTTAAAAAGTCGTCTTTCAACCACCTCGCCTTCGAGCGAACCACGTTCGCATCGTCATCGCTTTCGTCCATATCGTCATTCTTAAGCTTCTTTCCAGCGTCTCCTGCCGTCGTACTTGGTCCGTTGTTTTTCAAGCCGGCCCTCATCATCTCCATAAAGCTCTCCCTGCTAACCGGTGGACCTTTCTTCTTGTTTCTCGCAACCTCTTCTTTCTCTTCCATAGACTTTTGAGCTTTTGAGACGGCGTTGAAAAGTGCAACAGCTCCTCTAGTAGCTGTTGCAAGAAGTTCCTTCTCCAGCGTCGCTCCAGTAGCTGCATCAGGGATGACCCGAGCGTTGTTTTCAAATGCAAGCTTAGCTTTCTTTGCTCGTTTCAATCGCTTTCTTTCCTCTGCTTGCTCTGCCAAGGCTTTCTCCACATCTTCATTCTGCTCTAGAATTGCCGTTTTAGGCCTCTTTCTCGCCTGCTCGGTTGCTTTGTTCCTTTTCTCAGAGCCAACCAGACGCTTAAAAACATTCCCGAGAGCAAGGCTGGCACCCTTGCTGAGGATGGCCGAATCTCCTGTTTGCAGGCTCCCCTTAGGTGTGCCATCAGTCACCATGCTCTGAAGCAGAACACTGCTGATTTGAGTACAGTAGCAAATCAATTACTAGAAGATTATATCGCTTCTTCCTTGAGCCTTAGAAATTCGTAGGCACTCGGTATCTCAACGTTTCGAGGACGGTTACGACTAGAACAACTATTCAAGGAAATTGCCGGCAGTTGTCTACTCAAGCTTCGCGAAGCCTTTTATGCATCGCCGTCGACACACATAATTTGCAAGCAATATGGCAAATTGAAATAAACCAAAGTTTTAACAAACTATGAATTGCAGTTCTAAGACTTTGACTTTTGGATCAAGATGTTTCGGGTTGTCTATCTTTCCCAGATATGGCGCATTTGTAGGCAGATGTCACTTCGGAAGAGGGCATGAGAATCTTGTCCGTTTATGCTTTGTACAGAAAGGATAAAGCATAGCCAGAAGCATTTTGATCCTATTTTCACCATCAGTATTCAGGAAGCTTTTAAGCCCTACCACTACGGAGTACACCAACGTATCCTTGCGGAATTACATATTTGAGGAAGCCGTGTTCACGGCCACGAGGCAGGGTCAAAAAATCATTCGCCATTGTCTAAGAGACGATAATCAAAGCTCATGCACTGGAGCATGTGATGAAGTTCGACTATACCCGTGGTATCGTTTCGAGTAAAGGTTTATGCTTTGTACAGTATATGCATTGTGCAAAAAGCAAAGTGACAAAATGAGGAGAAGGAGGGCACACGTCCCGAACAGCGAGTCAAGCAATCGTTCTCCTTTGAATCGGAAAGACACCGTCGATACTGTACTTTTGGGGGCTCTTTCAGCAACTCAGGTATCTTTGCTGCTGATGTTGTCATTCGTCATTTTACTCTCTCTAAAAGGAGATAAAACAAACCCAAACATCCATGCGCGAACCATAGGATTTACCAAGAAAACCGTGGGATCTCTTTCCAATTCAACAACTTCTCCATCGTTGTCCAATATGCTAGACATGGTAGCTAAAGCCTTTGACAGCGATAATATTACTTACTGGATGCTACCTGGTTTGAATCTCCTACCTCCTTCGAAGGGAGACAATAAAGGGCACATACTTGGCAAACTATCGCCATGGCATGAAGGCGTGGACTTGGGTGTATTTCAAGACGATGTAATGGGGGTGATTCAGGTTCAGACGCAACTGCAATCTCAAGGAATAGTTGCAGTTGAATCGTACTTTGGCCTCCGAATGTTCTCCGAATTCGGGTACGAAGATGCCCGATATGATTTTCGCAGACCGTTTATTGATGTTGTCTATTTCAAAGAAGAAGAGGGTCACGTTATTAGTCATTGCTGCGACTGCGAACCGAATACTGTGAGTGCCTGCTCCAAGAAAACTTGCGATTGTGTGGTTTGTCTCGCCAAGACTCATGATATATTTCCTCTGGCAGTTGTTCAGATTGAGGGGGTACAGAGTGCGCTAAAGGCGCCACGCTGTTCAGAAACTTTGATGCTCCGCGATACTTCGAAATCTCTGCATCCGTCGATGCGAAGGTTGATGAGGCATGCTTCATAAATCTTCCTTTGTGTTGTATGCAGCATAGCTACTTCAGTCCATGTTGAATGCCTTGTCTCAATCGTGACACGTCATCGATTTGGTTTCATGCGAATAAGCTTCAGGATTACCTTGGGATCGAGATGGTCTATGTCACCGTCATCGATCTGCTCATCGACAATGAGACATAGGTTGGAATAATGCTGTAAAATTCTGCGTTCTGCAGAGACCGTAGTTTGCTGCTGTTTGTTCTCGGGAATCTTACATGCACCTCTAATGGACTCGTCCATAGATCTTGCAAGCTCCAGTAAAAGCAATGCATCATGTTCCTCAACACCAGCTAGCATTAGAACTGCATCCCCCATCAGTTTGTACACAATCTGCACTTCCCCCACCGTTGCAACTTGTTCTGGATGATCCTCTTTGAGAAGAACCCAATCAGTTGCAGTTGCATCACGCAACTTCTTGAGCCATTTAGCTTGCTGCTGTTCTGTGCGAAGTTCATGTCCATAGAATCTTGAGAAAATGACTCCACCAGTTGCGTACGAAATGATTACAACTGAGACAATCATGACTTTTTCCCGGTTCTCAGTTCAATGTAGTACTACTCCGCAGCTCGTTCTAATGCTGTAGTCAGAAAAACAATTTTGTCGCCTTGCCAGAGGATATCAACTCGTGCAGCAAGCAGAGATATTCCTTTCCGGCGTTAGGATTGCACAAAAGAGAAAAGCGTCGAGAGACGCGTCCGACCATAAAATTTGTATTGGCAACGTTTTCTCTGACCTGCGATAACACGTCGAAGAGCAAGCACGTTGCATGCAATTTTGGAAGCATTTCATGCGCATGATTGAATGACGAGAATTGATTTTGGATCAAAAAGACTGTTTTCTGAGGCCTGCGTGGCGAATTCATCGTTTCCCATACAACATAATCTGGCGTGAAGAAGATCACGTACACAACACAAATATCCCCTCTTGCATAGCACTACCACTCTTGCATAGTACTTTCCCAAGCTTGACAAAGCGTCGATGGCCTTCTTTCACTAGTGGGAACGAAGACCGACAGAAAAACATTCGCAGAAGGCTGACTTTGAGTGTTGAAAATCAGGATGTCATTATCTCGATACTTTTTGACGAGAAGTGCGGCATGTGCGTCAAACCTTGTACACCGGCGTCATTGCTATTCGGCACTTTCGAGAGCAATGTGCAACACTGCGTTGAATACGCGTACTTTTTCTGTGAAGGCTGGTGCCGACAACGATGCCACGAGCCCGACCTCGTCGAAGAAGAAGCGTGGTTTTCTAGAGCGGATGCTCGCAGCTGATAAATCTGGGCAGAATCCCCTGTTGAAGGCGTTGGGTTATTATTCTGAAGAAAGTAGAGCCATAGGTGCGGGGAAGGCACTTTACAACCAGGCTTTGGAACGAGTGGATACAATTTCCATAGTGGAATTCGACAAGAGGACCAACTTTTCAGCTTGGTTTGAAATGTTATCAGTTCACATCTACCTAACTTTGCGACGACTTCGAGCCGAAAAAGGTACCACGTACGAAAGCTATGTGAAAACCGCGATGCAGTGTTTGTTTGACGTGTTTTGGACCGATGTTCGGTCCCGCATGATAAAGGACCACAACATGACGCTTACAACGAGCGGAAAGTGGATCAAGGAATGCGAACAAATGTTCTTTGGTCTTGCTATGGCTTTCGACGAGGGTTGGGAAGACGTAGACATCATGAGAGATGCTATTCGCCGAAACATTACTTCCCTCGGTGAGGACAAGGTCAAAATAGAACACTTTAGGAAGTACATGATGAAAGAGCACTTGCGTCTGGAAAGTACATCCATCGATGAAATGTGTGATGGATCCATCTGGAATGGGGAGGATACTGCATTTCGGTCTGCGTAAGTGCCTTCCAGACTGACGCGAATAAGACAGAATCACAGAGACGCCACTGACCACCAAAACTGATCAATGCGGGGCTAATCTTGGCGACTGGGTTTAAACCCCCTGAATCACAGATTCTGAGAAAGAGGTCGGTGTGCATCTGCAGACCAGATGTGCCACGCGACGTCTATTCCTTTCTCTTGCGATGCCCAAAGAGGACGGCATCGAGAACAATGGCGCTTCTCCCTCTTCCGGAACGTCAAAATTTACTTGAAACTACAAGAAAATGGCATGATAGAGCGTTGGCCTACCTAGTGAGAGAACATTTCTTTGAACAGAGACGCTCCACGCTACGTCTTAATTAGGCTAGTGCACTCATAAAAGAGAGACAGAAAGAAACCCACTGAACATCTGAAGGCCGGCTAAACTTCGCAATGAAGGTAATCTATTTCAAGAACTAAGGCGTCGTCCCATACTTCATGGCACTCGGACTCACTTTATATTGCGAAGCTGCAGAGTGTGCACGATCTCATTGGCCTGAGAGGCAAACGCATGGAATCTCTGGAAATCGTAACGTCCTGCAATCTCTGTGGATAGAGATTCCGTTGGTTCTTCGTTCTTGATACGTGTTTCTCTTCCGACTTCTGCGATATCTACGTCACGCATTCCCAGTTGAGCCTCACGTTTATCACTTAGCTTCAAGCCAAGCAGTCGTAGCGCGTTTCGAGTTTCAGATGCAGTGATAAACCGGTTTCCTTTGGAAATCTCAAGGAATGCCGAACGTAGCTCCGCTTCTGTGGCCTTTTCGCGACCTCCAAGCACGTCCGCCAAGATCACAACCAGGTCCCCATCTTGGACGACCTGTCGCTCTTTCAAAGCGTTCATTGCATTCTGAATGGTCTCTTCTGGATCATCTTCGAAAGGAATGCGGAACGGTCGCACGCCATAAAGCAAATTCATCTTGTTGCGAACAACTGGAGTAGCCGTAAACGCATAAATAGGGGCACGAGGTCTATATCGTGACATGAGCGTCGCCATCAATCCTTTCTGCGTGAAAACCATTATAGCCGCAGCGTTCTGCTGATTAGCCAAGACTGCTGCGCTGTTTGCAATATTCTCTGCAACATCACCCACACCTGGTGTCCACCATGTGGTATCTTTGACCAAGGGCGGAATCTCTAGAACAGGATCATCCGCAGTTTGCTCAAGCTCATGAATGCGTTGCTGGATGCGAAGAAGAACGGAATTCATTGTTGAAAGTGCTTTGAAAGGAAACTTTCCGCTTGCAGTTTCCGCAGTGAGGACCAACGCGTCAACTCTTTGCTTTGTGGCTTCTGTCATGTCAGCGACTTCGGCTCGTGTAGGAGTCGGATAAAGCACCATGCTCTCAAGAAAATGCGTTGACACCATGCATGGCTTCCCGTAACGACGACAGACATCAGCGATTTGTTGTTGCCAGTAGGGTACCTTCTCGTATTGAATCGCAGTGCCGAGGTCACCTCGAGCAACCATGATTCCATCGGCTGCGTCCGTAATGCTTTCTAAGTTTCGCAGAGCATTAGGAGATTCAATCTTCGCTATGACGCCAATGTTGGCACGTCTATTTCTCAGGAGATTTCGGACAGCCAGAACTTGGTCAGCAGACTCGACAAAAGACAAAGCAACGTACTCCACACGCTCACTAATTGCAAACTCGAGCTGATCTGGTGGGCATCCCAATACTGCTCGAGCAATTGAAGTGTTTAAATCCTCATTCTCGGCCCTAGGCGTTACATTGATAGACTTCCCGCGAATGTTGATAGTGCCCCGAGACCGCAGCTCTCCTGGACTTACAACTTCGCACAAAATGTCCAGGCCCTCGATCTCCTTTACGAGAAGTTCGACGACTCCCCCTCCTTCAGCCTGGCACTGAATCATATCACCTTTTTCGGGCAAATCAATGAAGCCATCTAAGCTAACTTCTGAAACTGCAGTCGGATATTCCGCTTCGTGACGAACGGTAAGCGTGAAGGAGTCACCCACCTCGAGAACTGGGTTTCGAGAAAACTCACCAAGGCGAACCGTGTCAAAAGAGCCTAGGTCAATCATCACGCCTGCGACAAAGGCAGTATTAAGGTTAATATCTCGAATGTTTTCAATGACCTTTCTATGCCATTCGTAATCGCCGTGACAAAGATTGAGGCGGACAAGGTTGACGCCGCCGGCAATGAGACGCAGCAAGTTATCCGGATCACACGTAGAAGGCCCAACCGTGCCAACGATTTTTGTGTGACGTTCTCCGACATTTGCCACTTCTGCATCCTCAGGAAGCTTTAGCAGGGAACTGCGAAACTGAACCGGAACGGATTCCAAAATGTTTGCCATCTTTGAAGGCGAGCTGGTGGCACCATCAGCTGCAGCACGTACATTGGCATGAGAGCTGTTCTTAACGTTTGACGATTTGCGCTGCATACATATCGAAGGAATCCATGAGCACTTCTGCTTGTCAATGCAGACAGGGTTGACAAATGTTGGAGACGTTGCGTTCATTGATGAAGATTGGTATATTCCAAGAAATGACTGATCTGTGGGGTATCGTAATTGAAACACGTTACTGCCGTACTGGATCGGATTGTTTGCGGATTGGTTCCTTTGAATGATAACTAATATGCAGCGATAAAGCTGTAGATACTATGATCGTCCAGTGCCCAAATGAATAGTGCTGAGGATCGAATGGGAGCTGACCTCAGGACAAACTGGAGCAACTGAGATTCGATCAGCGCTGTCGTTATGCCTCGCTGTACAGGCCTGGCCAGTCATTGAATATGTATTTTTTTTGGGTATTCGACAGATATCTCCGTATCTGGTATCTCACGAATTTCTTGTTGGATACCGACGTTGTCCTACACATAATCCTCTGTCCTGGTGGCGAAAAGAATGCTCTTCTTGGGCTCTTCTGTGAGTAGAAGTCGTTCTCAGAGACATGTATCAGACCAAAAGGCAAGAGCCACGCTGCTGACATTCACAGAGCTTCATCGACAGACGTAGGTAGTTTCACCTGAACTTAAAGCGCGCACTTTATTCAACCAGGTGTTCTAAACTGTCTACGGTGTACTCGTCACGGCTATTCCAACGCTCACCACAGACGCAAGGCCCCACAACTCCAAGAAGCAGAAACGGTTTGTTAAAACGGATGTAGAGATTTCGCATATGGTGAGGAATAATCTTGTTAACTGAAGCATATGTTTATACTGACCTGACTGATTCCGTTAGGAAAATACTAGAGACAAGAGACAGAGATCATTGTTAAAAGAATCCAAACAACATGTTTTGAAAGCAGATCAGTTTTGCCAGAATTTACGAACTCTTTGCTTCCGCCGCTTCTTTGACACCAGTAGCGAGCTCAGTCTTCGTTTCAGTGGTAGTTTCTGCGGACGCAGAACCGTTTCCTTCCGCTTGTTGATTGGCATTGGCATTTGAAGAACGAAGGGCAGCCATATGCTCACGAGCGTCGTCATACGCATCCTTGAAGGCCTTTGCGTCTTTAGAATCACGGAAACGAATAGCGAGCAAAGCCTGATCGCGCTCATCGTCCGCGTAATCAATAGCATGCCACACCCAAGATCGTTCGGAACCAACGTTTTCCCTGAGCTCGGTGTTGGGATTGACGTACTGATTCATGCAGATCTTGAGGGTCTTTTCGCGACGCATGAGCAAACGGATCTTCTTGGTCTGCTTGTGCTTGAGGATACGAACATCACCCGTTCCCCTTTCCTTCCACTCTGTGAGCTCCTTGCTGAAGCGGAACAGTTTTGATCGCATCTTGAAGAGCACTTCTTCATCTTCTTCGCCGGTCTTGGTCTCAACCTGCTCGAGTTTGACGACGGGCTCGTAGTCTTTGGAGCAATCTTCGTCCGCAGCCGGCGTGCTCTCGGGCTCGGCGGGCGAATTGGATGGGGGAGCAATCTCTATTACGGGGTTGGTCATGATTCCGATCGGCTGATGCTCACGAATCACAGAGTGATGCTTGTGGGAAAAGGGGCAAGTGCGGATGCTTTTGTGCTCAAATTTCGGATGGCGCGAACCGATTGAGAGCAAACCGGCGGCGATTGGAACACGAGGAAGTCGAGAGCAAAATGCCTGTGGCTGTATGCACCGTCGTATCTTAGTGGAGGCACTGGAACGACAGACAACATTTGGAACAGGGATACGATGCAGAGCTTTGCGCACACGCCAGTTTCTCAAATAGGATCAAAAAGCGGGTTGATCCCATGTTGCCGCCGGGAGCGGCATCTGGTGGTCCCACGCGCGCTTTGTCACGCGTCACGCGCCTTTCTTGTTCGTGCATGTTCTCTACCAGCGCCACGAAGGTTTACTTCAAGCCGCGCGAGATGAGATGCAGTTCCGCAGCCGTTGGCGCGCGGTCGGTGGCTGTGGTGATGGCGTGCACGAGCTTGAGCTTCGCTTCGACCATCACCACCCGTTCGCGCTCGTTGAGAGCGTCTGTCTTCCGCACCATCGCATCACCGTTCTTCTCGACTCCATTCCCGTGCATCAAGCGAATATCACTGTGTCCTTTGTTCCGGCGCACAGTCAACGGTCCGAGTTAAATCATTCCCAGCCTTGTCGTCTACATTATGGCCTCGCCACGGATGCAAGTACCTGGAATGACCCGCAGGATGCCTACTTCGACTGCTTATCAAACAACTGCTTTGTGGCCAGTGTTACCATTCCTCGGTCCTGCGTCATAGGCATTTCCTTCGTTATTCAACTTCAAGATGGGAATTGGCTTAAGGATTGCGCTGGCGCCGACTTCTTCGTGGGTAAGAATCATCGTCGTTCTCCGGCATGCGTTGAAGTGCCGTTTGCCACACCGTGGAACTGTCCGGACGTTCAGCAATCTCGCCTCACTTCACTCTACAAACAGAGCCCCTTTTGGATCGCGCCTGAGATGCATAAACTGAGTCCACACTCTGCGAAGCGCTCTCCCCTAGATTTGTTATGTGATGTGATGCACGAAACCGTTTTCGCTGTGATTGAGAACGTCCAACAACCAGAACATCAAACCACAAAATATACTAGGGATAACTTCACGTCTTCTCGCGCCCACACTGTATATACTGTGCTTGTCTTCGTTTCGGATGCCCAACGTGCGCTTCGAACTACGTTGTTTAGTACTGGTACCTATCCAGCCATTCGAATAGAATCTGGCAAACGTCGACCTTTGTCAATTGTCGATGTGTCCGATACCCTAACTTGTTTTATGCTTTCCGGACCCGATGTATACGCAACAATAACTCAACTAATTGAACATGTATCTCATCGACTCGATCACTTTTGCTCTCGCCGACAGAAAGTACAATCAACCGCATGGCAGCATATTGTATCTAAACAACAGCCATTACTTAGTTCTCTTGGGTTTTGTACGTGGGACGCTTTTGGTCATAACGTAACTCAATCTGATGTTGTACAGTGTTTAGAATCTTTCCAAACCATGGGAATTCGATTTGGTTACGTTATCCTTGATGACGGCTGGCAAGCTGGTGGCGGAAAAGGGCCAAACTTTGAACATTCTCAGTCGGAGAAGAGAAGCACACATCGTCCGTGTTTAGAGTCGTATGGCCCAAACAACAAATTCGACGACTCACTTGAAGCGCTGCAGAAAAGACTATCACTTCCAATGATGGTATGGACTGCTGCCATAGGTTACTGGGGTGGCATTGATGGTAGAGCGTGCAACGTGGAAACAAACATAGTGAAAGGGACAGTCTCGAAAGGTTTGCTCGCGAACAACATCGGGAATCTACGACACTGGGAAAAGCTCTACGAGATTCCCGTTCAATCTGAACGAAACATTGAGAGATTCTTTCAATCATACTTTGTGAAGAGTCTAGCAGCTACCCACAAGCTCAGCGGCTTAAAGATTGATGCTCAGAGCATCTTGGAAGTGCTTCATGATTTTGACGATGGAGACGGAAAAGAAACCAGATACTCCCAATCAAGATCCTTGACAGCTTCATTCCGAAATGCAATGACGAAGGCGGCGCATGACGGGTTTCCAGATGCTATCATCGTGAATTCTATGGCTTGTGGCCAAGAAGCAATTTTTGCATCAGGTTCAACATTATCTCCGACAAATATCTGCTGGCGTACTTCTGATGACCACGCTTTTCCAAGCACAGAGGAGGACGAGGGTATGGTGGCCTGGCATATTCTTAGAAATGCTATGAACACGTTATTGTTGGGGGAGATATTTCCAGTCTCTGATTGGGATATGTTTACCGCACACCATAAGCTCGCAAAGATGCACGCTATTGCCAGAATTTTGTCTGGAGGACCTGTATGCATTAGTGATGTTCCTTGTGCGCTGCAGACGGAAGGAAAGGTGTTACTCAGAAGTTTGCTCACATCGGACGGAAAGATTCTAAGATGCGAAGAACCTGGTCGACCAGTTGTCGACTGTATCTTTGAAGATCCGAGAACAGGTTCGGCGAAGCTTTTTAAAGTATTCAATCGTTCAGCAGTGAACGGAGTTATTGGCATTTTTAATCTTCACGAAACTACACAGGATAGCAATATCAGCGGTCTCTTTGCACCTTGCGACATATATGCTTTTTCCAAAATGCCTGGCAATACCTCGTACCTGTCGATGATAGCTGGTCCGTCAATGAGACTGTTTTACCACAAAACCCAGTTTGACCCCTGCCTTGTAGAGGTTCCGCGCTTCGATGCTCTCATTGTGCATGTAAGTCCCGTATTGAACATCTCTGGTGAAATGCAATTCGCTGTGATAGGAAATCCCAGACTGATGAATACCGGTGCTGTCGTCGCATCCATAGCAATTAAGAAGATTAGCCATGAAAAAGATCACGAAGGCAAGAATGGAAAGCAACCCTTTTCAAAATCGAGAACATACGTCTCGGTAGATGTCAGCCTGCGGGACTCGGGAGAAACGGCTTTTTGGTTGAATGAAAACGCAACACGACAGCTTTCGTGCTTAAGGCATAGTGGTCGCACCCTTGGGAAGTTCAGATACACTACAATTAGTGGAATTCATCTTCTATTTGTCACAGTACCGGCTCATGTGCCTTATGAAGTTGAGTTTGTATTCGAAGACTCGTAGAGTCCGTTGACATTAGATTTCTTTTGGACTTTTTGTTCATAGTCCCGAGGCTATCTCTTGGCTTTCCGTTCCTCGAGAAGCGCAGCAGTTAGTTGTGTTTCCGTCTTGTCATGTCGATGCGGATAAAAGCTTTTGCCGAGTTCAACCTCTCCGGCTTTGAAAATGGTTTCAGCAGAGGGAAGATAATCAAGAAAATGCTTCAGATGAACATCTACCTCTGACGGCTTTGCTGAAATGTTCGATGGATCTCGTGCTAGTGAAACAGCCCAAAATAATGCTCCGAAAACTCTGCATCCCTCTTCCCTTCGCACCGGTTTGGTGTTGGGATTTTTCACTATCTTCTCCACCGTTGAAAGATATGCCTTTCTTTCTAGTCGGGGAAGCAAATGTCGTTCTAAAACTCTTCGCCCAAGCGCTGCGAGACCCACAATCGCTCCATAGTGCGTCGTAAGAGGTCTTTTCGTGTTGTCGAGGGCGGAAGCGCACGTTTTGGTAATGCGGGGTTGGATATCAGGGTATTGTTGACCGTATCGATCACAAATTTTCTTCATTACCGTCGATGTAAAATCTCGCAGAGCCCAATGATTATCCCTCGGATTCCCAGAAAACCGTTTTCCCAGCATGCAAGTGAGAACTGCTGGCAAGACTTGTTGTAAATACAGCCTCAAGTCAAAGACATCATTGTCCAATATTGCGTTAACTAGCCGCATACACGAGAACATCAGCGGCAGATTGTCGCATTTAGTTACACACTTGAACACGAACTGCGTGAAGTACGGGAGCAATTCAGCAATTCCTTTCTCATGAGCGACTGCATACAAACATTGCTCAAGATGCTTAATGTCATCTCCCTGTATAGCAGTGGTGATTTGCTCTAGGTAGAGCTGGAGCTCTCGGCTCAGCTCGTGCTTCACGATAGGCTTAACTTCCAATGGAACTTTCTGTTTCTTTGTCACTTGTTCCGTGTCTGCGTCCTCTTCGTAGTTGGCCTTGCGCTTGCGCGTCGGATTTTGAGGAATAGAGGGTTGTTTCCCGGCTACAGCAAGCCAGTGCTTACTAAGGTTAACGTCAAGGGGTACAAGAGGCATGTTTGTTTGAATGACGGATTTCACAGTCATTTCTCTGTCGGGCACAAAGAACAAGTCCTCGTTTCCGTCTACCGCAGTAAATTGAGGGCGATGGTTACCTTTTGCACCTCCTACAGGGCTCTTTGGATACACGTTTTGTTGGTTGGCAGCTTCGCTGTCTTTCTTCTTGTGGGAGTTCCCTTTGGGATCACTGAAACCAACAATAGGGGCAACGTTTCGCAACCGGAGAGCCGCGTTTATGTCATTTGTCGTTAACTTGTTGCGTTTGGAGTGTTTCATGAACTTCATTGCGTCCTGAACAATCTCTCGAATTCGATATTCGATGTCGTGAGCCAGTGTCCCCGCCGCTGAGTCTGCAAAAGACGGCATACTCGGAATGGATTGACCAATGACGCGAATGACCTCCGTATCGACACGCAGCGTCTCATGGGGCATAGAGTTTGCGCTCGATGGCTTTGCTCGCTTGGAAGCCATTTCTTTGAACGTCGCTGCAGAATTGCTGCTTTTCTTCTGCCGGTGTTGAAAACGCAGAGGCTCGAGGAACGCGGAGTTTGGGAGTATTCACGTCGAAAGAAATATGACCAGACAGACCTCGGACACACGCAATAACACTCCCCAGAACCACCCGCAATACCAGAGGTTTCTGAATGGCAATTTGCGTACCACAATGGGCACGAGATGTTTCGCTGACAATTTACGCAAATCGCCTAGTCGTGGTTCCGCAGAAAAGTAAAGCGCATGGTTCACACCGGTTCTCTCAACCAAAAGCGAACTACGAAGGGTAAATTCGTAGCCCGAAACAAATGCAGTTGTAATTCAGAGACGGAAAGCGGAGCGGCTTGGGGTTCGAACCAGGCTTGCTAATCCGAAAGAAACGACGCGGCTTGAGAGGTCAAAGGACCCCGGCACTTGAAATAAGGATCTGCAGAGTGATGAAACTGGGCTCTCCAAAACTCGTAAGGTTGACGAGTCTTGTATTTCGTTCTTAGTGAACCTGCGACAAACCTGCTGGTTGGAGTTTAGTTGCCCTTGACTAGGTTGAGTTTGGCGGGCCCTGGACCTTCGAGTACGTCTACCTTCGGTATCTTACAGGACGCCTTTCCTCCCCTGCGTGGGGGGGATAGTTGACGCGCCGTGAGCCCAAAGAGCAAGACAATTTTTTTTCACCATTTCACAAAAACCCAGCTCCTTTGTTCATCATCAATTTCAAGGCAATCACGCGGAACGCCTCGAAGGGAATTGAAGTTCAGCGTGAAGCAAACGAATGAATGACAGGCCCGTGAATGCATGAGCCAAGATTCATGACCGGTAAACTTTTTGAGATTAGCTAGTGGTCTCATTGAAATAGCACGGAGAGTGCGACGACCATTTAGTAACCATCAACCATTCTCGGCAGCAACCTTTTGCGAAAATGGGAGTAGGTCGTCTAAAGGTGTGCTGCGTGTGCGCTTCGAACCAAAACAGAAGTATGGAGGCGCACCGCGAACTAGCTTTACGTGGATACAATGTTCGATCGTATGGGACAGGGAGCTCTGTTAAACTCCCGGGTCGCACATTAATGGAACCTGTAGTATTTCCCTTCAACATGCCGTACGAACAAATGAGAGCACAACTCATGGAAAGAGACTCCGCATTGTACACTTCTAATGGAGTTCTCAACATGTTGGATAGAAATGCCAAGATTAAAAAGGCACCGGAACAATGGCGGGACGCTCGAGAACGTTTCGACATCATCATCACATTTGAAGACCGAGTGTTCAGGAGCGTGGTGGAAGATTTCATCAGTAACAGAAGCCCTTCGGTATTCTGCCCTTCGTACGTTATCAACCTTGAGATTAAGGATACTCACGCTGATGCCGCAGCAGGCGCTCAATTAGCAGTTGAGCTCGTCGAGGCCATGGGCGCGGAGGACAACTTGGATATCACTTTGTACGATGTTCTTGGCAAACTTGAGAGGAAGCATGAGAAGGACATCATGGCCATTCCAATTTTCTGTTGATAGGAGCACGCTATGCTCTAAGTAACAAAATACTGCACACAACTCCTTTCTTTTGCGCACATGAAGTGGTAGATGATGAAAAGCCCAAACTGTACTCCGGGTGCTCGCAAAACGTCTTGGAATCTACGCAACTCTGCCTTTTGTCTTTATAAGGTATCATTCTGCTGCAGATGATGCCGAGGCGACAGCCCTTCTTTTCTTGATAAGTGATTCCAAAAAGAATTCTCCCGCGCGGTAAGAACTACGCACAAGTGGGCCGGAAGCCACGTACGAGAATCCCATCTTCTCACCTTCAACTTTCCAGGAATCAAACTCCTCTGGAGTCACCCATTGTTCCACTTTGAGATGTCTCTTAGACGGCCTCAAATACTGTCCGAGCGTGATTACCTCAACTCCCACATCGAGACAGTCTTGCATTGCTTGACGCACCTCCTTTTCACTCTCGCCAACACCAAGCATTAGAGATGTCTTGGTAACCACGTCTGGTCGAATACTTTTCGCACGCTTCAGGACCTTCAGACTTTGAGCATATCCCGCTCGTCGGTCTCGTACAACTCCTTGCAAGCGTTCCACTGTTTCCACATTGTGTGCGAATACGTCTAAACCAGAGGTAACCACTCTGTCAATCGCCTGCTCGTCTCCAGCAAAATCTGGAGACAAAGTCTCAACCAATAAATCTGGCTGTCGTTGTTTAAGACCTTGCACCGTGCGCGCAATATGAGTAGATCCACCATCCGGTATATCATCCCTATCAACACTTGTGAGCACAATGTACTTCAACCCCCACTTTGCCACCGCAACGGCCACGTTGTCCGGTTCGTTCTCATCAAGCGGAGGAGGCGCTCTGGAAGTCTTGATGTTACAAAAACGACATCCTCGTGTACATGTATCGCCCATTAGCATGATTGTAGCAGTTCCACCACCCCAACATTCGCCAATATTAGGACACCTTGCTTCCTCACACACAGTCGATAGTTTAAGCCCACGAAGAGATTTGCGCAATCTTTGATACTCTGCCTCGGCTTCGTGATCTCCTGGTGGTCTCACTTTCAGCCAAGCTGGTTTTGACGGGTCCTCGTAGGCATCTGTCCGTGCCGGAATCACTGATGATGATGCGCCAGGGGTAAAAAAGCTTATTGGAAGCGGTGCGTCCGCTTCAGCTGCTAGTTGGGCGCGTAGATCAGCCAGACGTTTGCCATATCGAGATTTTGCCGCCGCTTCGGACGTAAACATGCGAAGTGGAGCCGTTAGACTGTTACGAGTCCACATCGTCGGAAAATGGACGGCAGGTCGCTCTGCATGTGAGGTTAACAATATCGTGGACGAGGTTTGTGGTGCTCAGATTGTCGGCCGATTAGAAAAATGGGATCGCCACTGGGAAGATGATGTACCTCTTCAGAAGACTCAAACTAAGCACATTGACAATCTTGACAATCGCTTTAGCAATGGCTCTCCTAACAAGTGACGACCGAACTCGAGCGAGATGGCGTTGTCGTTGTGGGAGGAACCGAATGCAATTCTCGTCCATGGCCAGCTCATTCACTTGGTGCCACTTGGCACCCATTGATGGGCTGTGTACAAAAGCGCATTAATAATATTGTTTGTCAAGACTGATTTCGCTGGCATCGATCAGGGATGTACGGCAGTCGGAATTCATCACCGGGGGCACGGTGCCCCGCGCACCCTCTTGTCCTGAATTTACGCGAGTTTGTATCCGGTGCGAGCTGCCAAGTACCTTCGTACCCCTGTATCATGTATTGGGGCGATATTGGGGAAACCCTTTACAAAAAAAAGGTTTGTTGTGACCGGACCAACTCAAGTTTCAGAAACTTTTCCCATGTTCGCAAATCTTTCAGTAGATCAGAACCAAAGTTGTCTGTGCCTGTGCAGAGGTGGAACCAATGCGGGACTGGGCGTTAACTGCAATTAATGCTAGCAATCTTGCAATCGATCGCAAAACCTTTCATCACTTGCAATCTTATTGCAACTTCTTTACTCAATCTTAATCTGGATTGCCTTTTTTTTGAAAAAGAAATTGTGGTCATAACATCTATTGACGTTAATGTTCTAGGTGAACTGTTTACATCGGAAGATATTGTAATTCGACGCTAGTTTCCTATTGTTGTGAAACCAGCATCGAATTACAATCTCTTCTTCCTCTAGCAACCCCTGATTCGTATTGACTGCATTTCAAGGCTGTGTGGCTGGTATCTGAATACATTCAGGATTTATTTGCTTCCTTTCAGAGAGCTCATTTCTGAGCTATCTATGTTGCACACAGAATCAAAAACATGGGCAAAGTTTGGTAGTGGTTAGAACTTTGGCCTTTTTTGGTTACTGAGCTGGAGGGTAATTAGAGAGCATTTCGCTATAAGTTCTGTAGGCGCTACTGCGCCTTTTGGCATTAACTGGCGGCTTTTATTTAATGTGGCTGTTTGTGGTTTGCGGCTGAGTAGACAGGAGACGAAGCTGCAGTTTCGATACTCCTTTGGAAACCATGTTCCTGTGCTGGTTGGTTTGAAGGTAGAATGCTCGAAGAGCTTATTGTCCTTTCAATTCGTTATAAGTGTGTATTACCCTTGTAAGCCGATGCGGCTCCCGTACAGAACTCTATATGATATAACTGCGCTAGAAACTCAGAAAATGAGTAACATGAAATCAAATTTAGATTGATGTTCTAGATAATGAAGCAAGTTTGAACCGGTAAGAGGGAATGAGATGACAAAGTAGACGTTATAATTTGTGAGATGCGTGGGAACTTTCTTAGGAAGCTCCATTAAATGTTCCGTTTATTGCTCTGTGGAAAGTGAGGGAAAACAGTTTAGGGACAAGGGACAAAAAGAGACGAAGCGGGCAGTACCACAACCGGTAATACGCACGAAAGAGCGCACATGCGTGGCGCCAACTTGACACTGTGAAGCACAAACTAGGGTTTTTGGACCGACACGTTCGAAAGCTGTAGAAACTGGTGCCGCACACTTGGTCACATCTCACAACGTGAATATCAGTAAATAAATTGAGAAAAAATCTTGGCGGTGCTTCCACTTTTGCTTTTGCCTGCCCACGGGCACTCGCAAGCAGGCGTGACAAAAGGGCCAGAAGCATGCGCAAGTTGCGAAAAGGGATCGCAGCTTCCACGCATGCAAACTTTTGCAGCGATCCAGTGAGATTGCAGAATACACCACCTTACCACAAACATGCCAATCACACTCAATATCTCCCGCCGCACCACGTCACGCCGAGCGCCTCACAGCGCCACGGCAGGAAAGCCACCACCCCAAAACCCGCGTTCAAAAGGCATGAAGCGAAACCGCCCAAGCGAGCGTTTTTTGCTCGACCCCCACATCCGTCCATCTTCCGACAAACTCACCGTCTCCTTCGTTACAAAATCTCCGCGCTCTAATCATGTCTCGTCTGCCGCTTCGTACCATGATCTCCGCCCGTCGTCCACCCCCGCGCGTGGTCAGGGCGCCGCCACCATCGCTCAAGCCGGTTATCCCACCCGCCGCGCGCATCGCCGCGCAGAGCGCCGCTGCGTTTGCGGCCGTGGTCGCGCTCGCTGCATATGCGACGTTTGCGCTCAATCGTATGCTTGTTCAAAAGCGTCGGAGAGTGGCGGGCAACCGTCGGTTTAAACTGTCGCCGTTTGATGACGCCCTCGTTGCTTTTGAAAGCTTTTCATCTCTCAATATGTGAGTTGAGTGCGCGTGTGTGCGTGCTTGCTTCGTGTGCCCTGCTGCGTCGGGGTTGTATTTGTAGTTTTGGGGGTAAGTAAACTTCGTGTTAAGGGCTTGGCTCCTTTTGTATATTGCATGTGAACAAACCAATGTACTCGTCTCTGCTCAGCATCGCAGAACTCCTGCCGACGAACCGATCTACGTCAGTTCCTATCGTATCTAGACTCCGTCATCAAGCAAGCCAAGTGCTTGACGTAAGTTATGCAAGATGACGTGACCTGCAAGGAGAAAAAAAGGAAAAACAAATCAATTCATTTTATTTTATTTAGACGTCGTACGCTTGATCTCTTACATCGTACACATGATCTTGCCACATCAACGAGCTCTCTCGACCTTCGCTGCGCTTGTTCCTCCCCTCCCACCCGCCTTGCTCTATACAATCCAAACATGGCATTCATCCCGTCATCCTTCCATCTTCTTCCCAGCCGCCAGCAATATCTCACCAAATCTTCGCAAAAACGTCCCCTTCATAGATTCCGTTCGGCTCTCAAGTCGCCCCAAGAGCCCGTAAAACCTCGATTCCGGCGCGATGAAGCTGCCCCCGAAACGACCTTCTTTTCCGACAGAGCCGCCCAAACCAATAATGCACCCGCCACCCCAAACGAGCGCGTGCTTCAACAGGTTCGAGACACAATGAATCGTCTAGGCATCCAAGAACAGAGCGATGTTCCACCGCCCCCCACCTTCGCACCAATTGATATTTCAGGCGTCAATCCATTCAGCGCGTTGCTTGGTGCCGCTGGAGCCGCCGCCATTTCGTACGCTGCGTGGAGCGCGCTTGTTTTCATCGCGTCGTTTTTTGCATCACATCCTTTGGATGAACAGATTTATGTTGTGCAACGACTTGGCGCCGTTGTGAGAACGGCACTGGTTTGTCTTCTTGCGTTGGGTAGTGGCATTTCTGGAGTTACATCTCTTGGCCTGTTTCTGTTGAGTATGCGAACTGGCTACGGGAAGCTGTCTGGTGAGTTTGAGCGATCAAACGAACAATCCAGCCGCGCCGAAACTCAGTGATGAGCGTACCACAAAAGCAAACCAAGTTGTTTACATTTACTCTTCTTTCTCTGCTTTTTTGTCGTTACCAAACAGCAACACGAGGCCCAACAGAAACGCACCGCCGATCATCGAAAAGCTTGCAAAGTAGTAGGGAGCTGCCATCGGAATGAATCGTTCATACTCATTATGTAGGTACGGTCTTACCGGCACAACTTTTTCCTTGCTGATCGATGATACACCGGGCCTAAAGTATTGCACGCTCAATTTGTAAACACCAATTTGGTCGGGTATCGGTATTTTTGCTTTGAAAGTACCGTTTTCTCCGGCTTGTAATCTGTTTCTTACCCACGGATTCAGCATGATAAACTCCAACTGCATGTCATCCGTGACGAACGGTACCCACATATTCGATTCTGCGTCCCACACATGTACATCCATTTCAAAGTTGACAAAATCTTTTACACGACATTCATTCATCTCTACCCCAGTTTCGTCAACGCACTGATGTCGAAAATCGGAAACTCGTAGAACGCCTCTCGCTCCCAACGTCCATGTGAGAAAGTTCTTCATTGCATCTTGATGAGAAGCACCAGCTTTTTCAAACGCCTCATTCGAAAGAGCGTGAAAACTGCCAAAATACGATGCTCGTCCGCCCACTCTTGTATGCAGTGCGGCTGCCAACACGGCTCCATTTCCCACTGCGCGAGGCACTTTGAGCATTTTCTTACCAGTTCCACTGTATGAAGACGGCGATCCCCACATCACTGCGTCCACCAGTTCATTGTCATTGAATAGAGCGGCGCCCGGACCTCGGAATACAATCTGCGACGGATCTTTGTATGCATCACCAAACAGATAGGGAGAAGCTGTCATTCCACCGGCGCGAATATAGGTATGATCACCTTCATCGAGAGCGGTGAACACGTTTTGATGGTCTCTCATCAAGCTCCCCTTATCATCAACATCAACGCCGATTGCCTCAATTACCTTTGAAGTATATGACGAATACTGATCTCCTCCAGAAACGAACAGATTGTTACCAGCGTCGATGAATCGAAGAAGCACGGATATAGGCAACTTTCTGTCTAGAGGTGCTTTTGGACACAATAGAATCACGGCGGAATAGATGTATTCACCGTCTTCAATGAGCGCGATTTCATTTGATGATGTTTGTTTGTATGTTACAGTAGAATTTAGCGAGCTGAGAGATGAAAGAAATTGCGAGTGTGTATCCTGGACATTGTCACCTATCACCAAGATACTTGGTGAGGATAGCGGCAGAGCTCTAGAGATGGAGCTTAATAGAGATAACAACACAGACACCAACGGGAGTATTCGCAACAAGGAACACATGCTTTCAAACTTATCTGGACAGAATGAACGCTGCTCTGCAGCTTGGTGGTGATGAAGATGGATCGCAAGCGGCTCGACGCAAACTTAAAGTGTGTTTCTCGCTGCTGACGATGAGGAAAAGTCTTTGCGGCTGACGAGGAATGAAGGGAAGAACGAAACGAACGAGAAACGCGAGGAAAGCGTGGATGATCCACAATGGATTGCACCGACGTGAAAAATAAAACAAGAAATAGAAAAATAGACTTGTAGAAAGGGAGGAATAATAATCCTCTTGAGCAAAATGATTGCACGCCCTTTGCGCGGTAAGTTCGCGGTGAAGTTCGCGGTGCTCGCTCAAAGGTATGATAGCTTCGTAGATATACGATATGAACAGAGGCTGCAAGCGGAAGTCGATACGACGAGCAAGATGTTAATGTGAGTGGAGTTGCGTTGATAGATACGCAGTCGAAGTGATGTTATGTTGGAGAATTTAATGAAGTGGCAGCCTGAGCGTCCGTAGTACAGCCTCCTTGTAGCAGCTGCTTCCGTTTCAAGCGTTCAATCTTCTTCGCAGATACAACATTATCAACCTTGTCTCCACGTTGAATTCGCTGTTCAAAACTAACGCCATCAAAATCGCATCTTGACGCAATCAACTGAGCAACATCTCTAAACTGCTCATAGCTTCTGCATTTGGCAACAGCTTCATTCAAGTCCATGTTAGCGTCCAATCTAGAACGGAACAGTTTGAACAAATGAAGTCGAACCATTCGATGTGGCGTGTTATACTTTTCGGCCAGCTGAAGGTATTCATTGGCCAGCTGCATGCGGCTCACATTGACACCACGTGAAAACACGGCAGGATAGTCAAGCAACGCATACGCAGACATGACGGCTTGAGCACCTGTGTATTGAATTGCCCGGTCAGCATCCTCAATGGTACGAACATTGCCATTCGCTATGACGGGAACGTTGACGGCGTTAACAACAGCACGTATTTTATCCCAATCAGCCGGCGGACAATCGCGTCCCTTCTGATCTCTAGTCCTTCCATGCACCGCAATCAAAGAAGCGCCCGCACGTTCCAACATTGTTGCATACTCAAGCGTCTGATTCAAATCATCAAACACTCGAATCTTCACCCACACCGGAACATCAAGTTCAGCAGCAGCCTTCGCAACAAGTTCTCTCACAAGCTGCAGCTGGTCCATCAAGAACGCCCCGTACTTGCCACGTTTCGCGATACCCTGCGGACAGCCAAGATTCAAGTCAACAGCGTCCACCTTGCTCTGCACCAACTTCGCAGCCGCCACAAAAGTGTGCGGGTTATTCGCGCAGAACTGGGCCACCAACGGCCTATCGGTCTGATGCGTGGTGAAGTGCTCCGCCCGATACCTTGCATCGCGTTCAAAAGACGCTGAGTGTAACATTGGTGTGTACGCCAAATTGGCGCCATGCTTGCGACACAAGTCACGAAACGCAAGCTCCGAAGCGTCCACCATGGGCGCCACGATATACCTCGGACTGCCCAGACGCCTCCAATGCTCCCACGCTTGGCTGCGCGACATTTTTGCGTCGTCGTTGCGTTCGGGCGAGCACGGCGCGACGGACAGACGAGTAGAAGCGCGACGCGTCTGAAAGAAAAGCGCGCGTATGCGCAGGCGCGGGGAGTGCATCGCTGTGTTGATCGCCGCCGATTTTTCGGCGGCCGAGCCAAATCGGCCAAATTGGCGCTCCATGCGCACAGTGGATACGTACAAGGGTATCGACGAGCCAGACGTGAGCTGCGCGCCACCCACGCCCAGCCATGTGTGGCATGAGGCTGCATTCGTTCCCCGAAATCGCTTGAGCTCTCCGCAGCGAACTGTTCGACGCGCCACACCAAACATGCAGTCGTCCTCATCTCGCTGCGGACGCGCCTCTTCAGCCTCCGTTGCGTGCTCATCCGCTGCTCGCGCACGCTGTCGTCGTTCACTTCCCTGTCAGCCCAGCGAGACGAGCACGCTATCAATCGCCCGCCAACTCGTGCTACTCGCGGTTTCGAGCGTGCTGGTGACCGGCTGCGCCGTTCTCATCTTCTCACTCCGTGCCGTCCCCAAGCATGTGTTATTCGCTACCATTTTCGCGGTGCTCTATACCCTGGTGGCGAATAGTTTGCAGCCGGCGTCGACGCAATTGGACCAGAAGGGCGTTAAACCGCTCGTTGCCAATCAACAACTGTCCAAGAATGTGGTGCGGTTCTGCTTGTTGACCAGCTTGTTGTTGTCGTTGGTGGTGCCTTGGACGTGGATACTGGCGTTCTCACCGTCTTCACACCAGAAAAAGCTTCTGGCCCCTCACTTGTTTGTGATGATGACGCAGGTGTTGTTTGAGATATGGAGCTATAGACCATCTGTCAGCGTGGTGGTTCGTGTGTGTATTCCTGTAGCCTTTGTTTCGTATCGACTGGTCCTGTTGTACCGATGGGTGTGTGAAGCGGCCGCCGCATGCTCACACCAATTACAAAGCCGTGTCATGCTATCCCTAGCAGTCGCCAACCTGGGGTACTGGAGCATCGTGCTGTTCTACATCCTCCTGCTCAAAGTGTGCCCACCGTACTTTCTTGTACAGCGTTCACCAGCCGTTTCCGTTAAGACAAAGTAGCGCGCCCGTCAACCTTGAATCATTCGAATCGGGCTGTCGATTCGCCTTCAATATTTTGCATCTCCGCGGCCCGTGAGCGTGACACTGCGTACAGTCGCACCCGCACAAAAAATCTCAAGTGTGCCGTGCGGCGCAGCGCAGTGCTGTCACCTGCCAATTGGTGCTGTGCTGCACTGCGAAGCCCTGGAACAGACGCGCCCGACAGCACCACCACTCGAACCGTCACGTCAAATCTCTTACGCACAAGCCCGCTGTATGCACCGAACCTGCCATCCGTTCGGTGCAGAGCGTTGAAGTGCAGCTGAACCGGTGGCCCGCACCATTTACTTATAACCCTTCTGCGCTTTCGTCGTACCTTCGCTGTCCAAATCGTCAGTTGGTTCACCTCTCACCTTCTCTTTCTCCAAAAAACACGAACATGCAGATGCCGCAGGACAGTTCGCGTTCTCTTACTTCCTCTCTCATATCTCTCAGCCTTGAGGCTGCGAAGCATCCTTCGGTGTTAAAGACTGACGATGCAGAACCTGCCACTCCTCCTCGCACCCCACCGCTTACCCCACCATCCCCAGAGCCTGAAGCCTCCTCCAGCACTTTGCATTCCACTACTTTTCCCTCACACGTTCGTACACAGTCTTCACTCGCACCCAAACATTCTTCTCATCACCTTGTTCGATTACTGGATGACATCTCCACAGTGAGTCATTCCATCTCTTCGTACGTGTCACAGCATCATCATGGATCTCAGCACCCCACTCTTGACACAGGAGTGGCAACCACGCGTTTGTACCACGCCCTGTGTCATGACGGTTATGCTTGTATGATCCTTGCCAAAAACGAGAAGCCGCTCACCTTCAGTGATTCTGCTGTGCACGGGCCATATGTTATCATGCTCACACCGCTGGATGTTGACCCCTGTGAGCAGCATTTAACATGTGGTACTTCGTTCAGCGTTTACAGACGTGCTTCTCCGCCCAGTGTTTCTGGCACGCTTCTGGATCTTCAGCAGAAGCTGGCTGATCAAGTTGCAGCCGGTTACGTTCTGTACGCATCCGCCACAACTCTCCTGTATACCATAGGAGATGGTGCCTTCTCATTCCATCTTCATCCAGTGGCAACGCAGTATTTCCTACAAACCCACAAACCTCTGAAGTTTGCCCAGGGCAGTGACATGTACTGTGAGTACTCAAAAATGAAAACAGACGAAAAGGTAGGCGCCGTAGCAAGGAAGCTCACCACTCGTTTGGGAGGCAAGATATTCGATACTGGTTGCTTCATCGCAGACTTTGACGCCGCCGTACGTTCGGGTGGGATCGTCTTGTGGTATGACCTTCACTTGTTGTGTGAGGCAGCGCCCATGGCACTTCTTTCGGAACAACTGGGTGGCCGGGCCGTAGATGCCAACTGCAGTCGCATATTAGGTATGTTTCCCATTCACACCCTCAATGTTCACACTAAAACAGTGTCTAACTTGTAACTGACCCACATGCATTGTCGCATTTGAACAGATTTGGCCGTAGACGATGACAACACCCATAAAACAGTTACATTCCTGGCGGGGCCGGCGCATATTATCGATTCCATAGAGTCGCAAATGATTCCTCAACTGTCATAGAATACTCGTGATGTGGCTAACTCTTCGAGTGTCCAGCTTTGAAACGGCCAGTGATATACCCTGACTCAACCTCAAAACTCGCTCCTCCATCTCTTTTCTTACCATTTCGTCTTCAGCATCGTCGATGCGTTGTCGAAGGGTTTCTAACAACGTGGGTAAATGGGGCATAAAATGCGTTCTGAACACATCTGCTCCCATAGCGCTTAGGCCATGAACTGCGCCAAAAATTGTTTCAATCGGTGCTTGTCCGTCAGTGAGACAGGAAACAATAGTCTTCACCACTCTTAACACTGCCTTGTTGTCAGCTGTTGCCCGCACCCACTCGCTAAGGGTCCATGCAGCCTGCTCGCGAATCTCCCAGTGATCGCCATCCCCCAGGTGCTTCCCAAGCAAACAGGTCAGAACCATAGGGAGTAGATCATCGTTGAACATTTCTGCTTTCGTTCTATTACGGGTGAGCAGCGCACAAATTAAACGGAGCACATTACCGAGAACAATTGTGTCACCATTCTGGGATGCATTAGAGTGAACCAAGTCTTGCATGAGCCCTAGGACCAGCGTCATCCGTGTTCCACTATATTCGGGTAGGTTTCGCAGAGTAGCGTCCATCAACGGCTCATCTCTGCTGACAAGAACGGCTCGCATACACTCCAAAACATCATCCACGCTCTTCGTTCTTCACGTTCGTGTTAGTTTATGACTCGTAGAATTGGGGATGAAGTTTGAACCCAAGGCACAACTTACTCTGCTTGTGGTGCGTTGACCCCCAAGGGCTTTGCGGTTGCTATAAACGACGTTTTCAGAGCGCTCTTCTGAATACGGGGTAGTGGTTTAGTGTATATGTCCTTCAGCGCCTGAATTTGGACTGATTCCGCTTCGACGAAAACTCCATTTGCAACCTGGACAAACCCGGTAGCCCCCTTTTGACCATGATGACCCAATAAGGATTTCCCGAAGTGCATCTTGTGTGCCATTGAGACATCTGTGGTGGTGAGCCGGGATCTCTTAGAGTGTCGCATGTAGCTCTTTGAGCTTCGGATAAGTTCTCGTAGTCGATACTCGGCATTTGGTGCGAGCAGTTTTGCTGCCTCAGGGGTAAGGTTGATGCCAAGCGTCTGTGCAATGGTGTGTATACACTCTTCAGAGAGGCGGACAGGTTTCCTTCGCTTTGGTGACATGATGCTGTCAATAACGCGTCGCACTTGATTGCGTTAGAAATGATACATGGGTGAGAGAACGACTGTGAACGTAGCCGCTACTCGGTCGGATGTATGTAGGCCGTTAGTACTCTCAAATATATCAGAAGAGGTGCCTCGGATCGCTTTGCTTCACGTTCTTTGACCGAGAGAGCTTTCTGTTAACGAGCCGAATGTGTTCCGCACTGGTTTGGTAACCCAGTGAGTGACGGCAGAGTTTCGTCACGCCGTGGAGCACGGAGCAACAAGCTCAAGCTATCTAAAGTGCAGTTCCCCTTGTAGCACAGGTGTAAAAGAAAAGTGTTCCGAGCAGTGGTGGCTTCTGGCACCAGCACATGAGCACTGCTACGATGGTCAAAAGCTCGGAACGCTACCCTTTACAAAGGTACAGGTACCCATTGTAAAAAAAGTATGTGTACAATTTGCGAAGAAGCAAGCGGATCAACTGCAAGAAAAGCCAAAAGGAGAATGAACAGGACTGAGCGGAGCACAACTGTTGTCACGGTCAATGCCGCTCCGGGGCTCTCTGATGAAAAGTTGTCCGTCAAATCTTGCCCGCTTTACATCACCCATCAGAGCACGGAGTCATATAGAAACAGGACCTTTCCGGCTCAAGGAACGAGCTGTGTTCCATCGTCTTCGCAGACTTTCGAGACTTTGCTACAAAGGCCCGAGCCCAGTTCGCCTAGGAACGTAGTCTCCTATAACCATGGCGACCTTACTTTTCAAACTTCGAAATGCCATCTCTCGTTTCATGGAAAAAGGTCGATGTCAAAATGGATTGCAGCAAGCTGCTGATAAATGTTGTTATGTGTTTGAAAAGTACGTCATGCCCGCAACATACGTACTGATCGTTGTAATTGGACTATACAGTGCTCAGAACATCATCATACCGCGTTTGCCGTCATTAGAGTACTATACATCCGCCTCAGCGTGCCCAAAGTCGCGGTTCTTTTGCCACCAGGCATCTGGTATCTCTTTCCCCCCAAGGACATACCCGTGGGCTGTACCAGTATACATAGTTATAGCCATGTCTTCATGGTTGCTAGTCATGTTCACTGATCCTGGAACTCTGACGCCGGGGAATCTACGTCAACTTTCTTTCGCTTACAAGTACGACAACGTGTTGTTTGAATCCAAAACTTGCCGCACATGTCACCTGCAGAAGATTGCACGTTCTAAGCATTGCTCTTTGTGCAATCGATGCGTCGCACGGTTTGATCATCACTGCGGCTGGGTTGGAACATGTGTTGGATTCTACAATACGAAATACTTTGTTATATTTCTTGCTTTGCATACGTTCATGGTAGCCCATGGGGCTGTGCTTTGTGCTGAAATTCTTAGGGCAAGGATGCAGGAGTTGATTCGGAAACGATATATTTACGTTCCCACAAACGAAGTTATCAAGTCTTTTAGCTTCCGCATTGCAATTGCAGCTGAAACCGTTGTGAGCTTGTTTTTGGTGGTGCTAATCCTGTTGTTCATCATGACGGGGTCGTTTTTGGGCTACCATGTATACCTCATAGCTCGCAATACAACGACAAATGAGACAGCGAAATGGACAGCTGTACGGAAAGCCGTTCGGCAGTACGCGCAGGATCATGGCAAAACTTTGGCGGAAGCAATGAAGCAAGAGGCAAGGCAGGATTATCTAGACGGGAATGAAAAGGCTTTAGAAGAACTCCCAGAATTTGGGGAAGATGGCATCCCGATAAATGCCTATAATCATGGGCTTCGGGCCAACGCCTGGGAAGTTTTTGCACCAGTTTCCTATCTTCGGTATCGCACACAAGAAGCATTCAAATCAACTGTTCCTCAAGTAGCGTCCAAGACTGATTAACTATCTCTAACTATCAGACTTTGAGCTTCACTTGAATGAATTCAGTCCCGGCCCGCTCGACAATCTACGTACGTCGGTACTCAGTCTCACCTTGTCTGTCGGCTTGTATGTATTATTCTCGAAACGAGAGAGAGAGAATGGCTTATTGATTGTCATGGTTGGGCGTAGGCTGCTCGTGTTGACTCAACACTGTTGAGGCCTTCGTTCTGCTCCTTACTC
>JASCIV010000651.1:0-15078 GCA_030374735.1 Gracilaria caudata
CCTATCCCCCTCTCTTCGTCAAGCCTGGTGGCTCAGTCTTCCTCACAACCACATTCAGGGACGAGCACGTTCCGCCGAAGACATTGCAAAAATGACCGACAGTGGCAAAGTTACCTTCAAAATCGTTCTCACATCCGACCCGAAGCTTCCTTTTAAGGTGTAAGTTCAAGTCCTAACTAATAGCAACTCGGCATTTTGTTTCTGCTTCTAACTAAAAGTGGCTTTGCATAATGCGTTTTAGAGTTAATGTGCCTGAAAAGGCTCCATTTACTGCGGTGCTTAAGTTCGCAGCGGAAGAGTTTCGAGTACCGGCGGCTACCAGTGCAATCATCACCAACGACGGAGTGGGAATCAACCCGCAGCAGAGTGCAGGTACGTCCCTTTTTTGTTGTGAGCAGCGAATAACAACCCATATTCTTGCCAAATGCGTGGAGCTCTGACGTTTTGCTGTGCACTGTGTATCACGGTGCGTTGCGACGAAAAGGAAATGTTTTCTTGAAACACGGCACCGAGCTTCGGCTCATTCCTCGTGATCGCGTAGGGAGCCACATTTGAAACGATTCGATAAGATAAACAACACGCGAAGCAAAAGGGGTAACACGTTCCCGCTTTGTTAACGTAAAGAAAAACAAAAAGCAACTTGTCAATTCGACATCATGCAAATGAGAAGAAGCCCACAATGATATCTGCAGCATAAGCAGCCATAGCGCCGAAAGTTGCGGCTATAACTCCATCTCGAGCTGCTCTTTCAGGCCAATCTGAATTATTTGCAGCAACTCCCCTTCGAACAACGAAATAGAAAGCTACACCCCACCAAACAGTTAGGATAGTGTCTCCAGCGATGGAAATCAACCTAGAAGCGCCGCAAGCACCAGCCGTAACACATCTGAAAATGTTTCGCGCACAACCAACGATGGCGTTGAAGATGAGTGAAACGCCACCGACCGCTATCACGTACGCGCAGAATTGGGTACCCGTAAACGATCCCGTTCCACCCGAACCGTCTAATAGACAGCTTGACTCAAAATCCAGTCCATCGCGATTGACCTTGAGTAGGCGCCAGCTGGTTATCACGATCACTACGAGGGCGCACGCGATTTGGATTAAGTCCAGCGCCAGACTGAGAACCTTCGTGGTTGTTTTCTTGGCCATTGTTTTGAGTGAGAACGAGTGAGAGTGTACAAAGGTAGTCGTCGAAGTGTTTTGTAGAAGTGAACGTGATGAGATGCGATGGAGAGTCTTGTTCGGGTGCGAAAAGGTTTCCGCCGGTATATATGTGGCCCAGGTTGTATTATGAAGATGACGTCGCACAGAAACACTGCTGGAAGTGGAGCGAGGTGCTTCCCGATTGGGGCTTTCCGCGGTTAGGTAGATATAGGCGGAGAAAGTCGGCAGTCATTGTTGTTGCCGGCCTCACGGACGCGATGTGGGAATTGGCGCGCGCGCGCGGGACGTTGCAGCAAATGCTACGTCCGTATGAGCAACTTGCAAAAAGTTACATTGCTGTTGTGCACGGTATCGGTTTTGAATTCTAGTGGCAAATTAAACGGCCCAGTTGTGCATTTTTGCATTGCCCACGTTCATTGGTCGCTGTTTGACGTGGCAGCACCTCGCTGTTGATGACATCTGCAGTTTGCAGTGGAGGCTCTTATTATGAAGTCTTACCTCTCGCATATCTTTGAAACTCGCAATGCAAGCGTACCGGGGCGAAGGTAAGGTTAGCGTTCTAAGCTTGTAACGGTAGCGTTCTTACTTGACAGCAACTCAGTTCCTAACGTAAACAACGCGTCGAGGCCAGTTTCAAGTGGCGCTGAGCTTCGCCGTTTTGTTTGAATTCAAACTCCTCGACAGGAATTTGAAAGCCAATCCCTTCGCGAGCGAAGTCAGATATGTGCACAGGGTAGAGCGTAGTTTGTGATTAAATCTTCATTTCTGGGGAACAATCACCCTCTCTCAGGACGGCAGTGGGGGTTTTCTTTATGTCATATGTTTTGGGACAAGCGTTTAGTGCAAAAGATTGTTTTTGACAAAGAAATCTGAAACTGATGCTGGCTCATTGTGGTAATGTGGGGTAGATTGATCCTCGCGTACAAAAGGTTCGACAGATTGCGATCAGATTGTGAAATGAAGCACGGAGTGCAACAGGATTTGAAAAGAAGTTTGGAATTGCAATAAAGAATTGCGATGAAGTTGGAGGTTGGCAATCGGATTGGACGTCACTGAAAGGACTGTAATCCGATTGTCCTTATCCCTGAATTTACGAACAGGAAATGTGTGCTTTGCTTTTGTTTAATGAAGTCATCGCCAATTTGGTAACCTTGAACCCTATTGTATGATATGAGAGGAATCCCTTAACAGGGTGAAAGAGCAGTGATTAGTTTGCTCGGCTTTTCAACCACTTGCGACCCATGAGTTATACATATCCTTACTTCTTTACAAGTACGTTCCTTCGCCGATACAATTTATAATGAGGAAGATACATCCAATCTTTTTTGGGAGAGCCACCGAATGAATAATTCAAAACTCTTCCATTTTCGTCTTCATTACGGATATTTCAGATTGATTACTTCTAGATTTTATGATTAGAGCATATATACTCCGCAGAGCCCTGCGGGAAGCTTAAATGAGCTGTTCATCGCTGCCACGGTGGTACAAGACTGTAGCTTACCGTTCAACTTTATCAACAAGAAGAGATAGCGATTTAGAGGCAAAGCAACACTTCACGAATGCATCATGTTTTCTGCTGGTTCAGTACTGCTATTATGTCTCTTTCACCAACATGGATGAGCAGTAATAACGAAATGACGACGAAAAGCTCCACAGGCTAAGGTGGAAGTGACGGAAGCACACATTCTGTCTTGTAATTTTTTTACGGTGAAAACGGGTTTGATACATGGGATTTGCTCCAAATGGAGTTTCTGCGTGTAGAGAATGTTGCCGCAGCGGCCTATTAGATTTACTTCCGCAGAGATCGGAACTCGATCCAAAAAGCAGCACTTGCCGGAATCCATGTGAGCTCGTTCACAGCGAAGGTTTTTGGCAATGATAAATGCGCCCAAAGTTTGCCCAGTGATTTTGAAGGTTGTGTCCGTGTCTTCACGGACTCTTGCTGAACAGTCGATGTATTACAAGGCGACTTAAAGCGTCAAGCGTTTTCCGTAAAATGCCTCGGTGTGGAGTTGCACGAAAAATTCCAGTGGTGCGCAGTGATTGTTTCGTGGATTCCGAGTTACTGCGGGACAGTCGAAAACGAAAGAATAGATGAGTGTGCTTAACTGGGTTTAATGTTACCAATCGACGAGCAGGTGGAAGTCGAACATGATTTACTGGATATAAAAGCTGCGTTAAGTTTGAAACATGACAATCGTGGGTTGCTTCCGGAAGATGATGAGAGAAGAAAAGATTAAAGGCTTTCACGAAATGCAGAGGTGACATTAGCCCAGTTCTACTCTGGGCACACGCCTAAGCTGCACGCAGTGGCGAGCTATCTAGAGAACAAAATGCTGCGCTGCGATTGTGCGTTGGGAGTCAAGAAAGGCTGCGAGAACGTCATTTTTCGTTGTTCGTTAACAACCGCTAGCCGACGCGAAGTCTTTCGCGGTCGTCGGGAGTATCGACAGAAGTCGCTAAGAGAGCTGATAGTGGCAGCGCCACGTCGAAATCTGGCCTTTTTAAGGAGAGAGTATTGTACCTTGAGGTGCTGCTCAGTTGTTGTGTAATAAAGAATGAGGATTTGCACACAAGTTGCGCAGTTGAGCAAAATTCGTTTCTCCTATCGACCTGGTCCGTGGTTGTGTGAAGTGCAGCATCGTGACCTGACAAGTTCAAGAGCCACGGCTGTGGACAATGGACGACGTGAATGACAGCAGCTTCCCGAACCCCGTATGCAACGCACAGTGTGCGTGTGTAGGGGCACATACAAGTAGTAAGGCTAGTTCTAGCACGAGAGAAGTATGACGAGGCTGCCATTAGTGCACATTGGAGTGCGATTCAGCAGGCGGCTTGTTCACGTGATGCTTTGACGCAATGGCCACTTCCAGATAATGATCAAGCTCTGAACAACGTTGGAGAGCGTCGCAAAGCGACGTTGAACCAATCACATGATGACTGCAACGTGCTGATAGGCTAACACGATAGAGGTGCTTGTCGACAATCAGGTCGTAAGTTCTTGCTTCTCACACACCTCTCGTGATCAATGCGTTGGGGAAGAGAGAGCAGCCGCTCAAAAGTTTGCCCAGTGAGTTTTTTCCATGCGAGCCACGATTGGCGCCGTGACACAAGATGACGTGACGCGTCTACGGCTGGCAACAAGACCACGCTATTTCTCTGTTGTCTTGTCTTGGTCCGAATCTCCTGGAAAGGACCCGAAAACGTGAACAACAGTTCAACAAACCCTCAATTTAGTGGCCGCAATTTAGAGCACAGCCCGTGCATGGATCATCCATGATGGCCGCTGCAGGGGTGTGCTCCGCGACAGGATAAATACATATTATGTACGCATGTATCACATCATGTTACGCTACGGACAAGAAACGCCTGTCCGGCTCCATGGCGTTGCAACATCGCCGAAGGCAAACGAGCACGTGCGTTGAAGGCACGTAAACACAATTATAACAATGTGCGTCTTGCCAAGGCAGTCTGCTACAGATGAATCTGTAGCATAACTGGCACGTACAGCGCTTTTGCATATCGTGACAGTTTCTCGATGATGCTTGTGCTGTAGATACCGCAATAAGCAACTGCACGAATGAGCAGCGCACGCTTACCGTGCTCTGCATGGCGGCGAGTAGATATAACCTCGCGCTCAGCAATAGCCTTACCAAGCTGTCGTTCTGCCGTTGGCCGAGCTCAAAGGAACCTTCGTATCTGGAACCCAAGTCCACGCGTGCCAGCGCAGCTCGCCATTCCAAGCACAGCGCCGCCGTGCAAGATGACGCGGCGGCACTCAAAACTTACACGCCCTCACCTGCACAAACCGCTCTTCCCGCGCCACCGACAAGCCATCCGCCACAGCGTTACGCTGTGTAATCCTTAACATTTATACCTTCGCCGACCGGCAATGCGTGAGAAGTGCGTCAAACACTCTCGTTGGAGTGCGCGCACAGCTGATCGGATTAGCGCTGAGCGCTAGCAAGTCTCAACCGCCGCCTCGCCCTTTATCTTGTCTGCGCTCTCCGAGATGGCGCGCATCCATTGGCCGCACCGTCGCCTGCAAACTGCAACCCACGCAGCGAGCAGCCGCGCCTCGCCCGTCACGCGCGCCGTGCCGCGTTGTCACAGCACCAAGCGCGCGAGCGCGAGTGGCAGCCGTCTACACTACTCAGTAGTCTCAGACTCTACTCGCGTGCGATTGGCCCGAGAGGTGTTGGGCATGCCGCCGCCACGCGCCTTCGCCGCCAATTTGCCCACAAACGTGGGCCGCCCTCAACGCGTCAAATTTGCCGCCCGCCGTCGACACGCTGTCGCGCCCCACCCCACCCCCACCCCCCCATAAAAGCGTGGACCGCCAACAGCACTGGTTTCCCCTCCCACTCTCTCCCAACAAGCCAACTCCGGCACTCTTTACTGCCGTCGCTCTTTCTCCTTCCGCTTTCTCCGTTCCTGCCGCGCGTTTTGTCCGTCGTTGCTCTTAAGCGCCTGTTCCTCGCCATTCGCATCGCACTGCTGCTGCCTTGCCGCCGCCTACTTGTCACTCTCATCGTTCGCAATTAGCCTGCTTCAAACGCTGCGCCGACCGTCGCCGTCGTGTTCCGCGCGCCCTTCTCTCAACAAGCCCTAATCTTCGCAGCTTCGGCCTGCTCCCATCGGTTGCGTTTGGTGACCGAACCTCCCTCCTCCTAAGTGTATGGTGGCTGCTTGCTTCGTTTTACTCTCCCTCATTGGGTTCTCTGCTGTAGACGACTTTGGCTAGCGCCCAAACACAACTTCACGCTCCCAGCCCGCATCGCACGGCTCTCCCGTCGCTTCATATCGTTGCAAGCTGGCTGTTGTAGCTGCCACCCAGCCTTGCTCTTCTCCAAAGGCGGCCTTCCATCCTTCTTTCGGCTTTTCTGACTTTTCTGCTCACTTTCCGTGTCCCGCCCAATTTTATTAACTTCTTTCGCAAATCGACACGCTTACATTCTTTGCAATGGTTTTGGGGATTCGAAACAATAACTCTTCTACCATGTATGGCCGAAAGAACTCCTCCTATGCCCCATATACGAGCCGCATCTCGGGGCCTTTGCGAGCTCTCGAGCTTGCTTTCGAGGAAGTCGATTCTCGCAAAGCGGAAATGTATCGCCGTGGGATGCTCCCCGACTACCCGACCCTAGTTGAACATGGACCGCTGCGCATTTTGATTTCTTCCTCTCCGTCTGACGAGTCACTCGACGACTATGCGAAGCTCTTGCGAAGCTATAACGTTTCTCATGTCGTCCGAGTGTGCGAACATATGTACTCAGCCGAAAATCTGGAGGCACTCGGCTTCCACGTACACGAAATGCCTTTCGCTGACGGTGAAGCGCCGAGCAGCGAGGTCATTTCGCGTTGGCTTTGCCTTCTCGACAAAGTGTCCGCGCTGTCCAAACATGCTCGAAAGAACCAAAGCAGTCCTTCCTCAGCATCTCTCGTTTCTGAGTTTGATGAAGGCTCATCTTCTGACTCCGTTACTGAGAAGCAGACGACAGTTGCTGTTCACTGCGCAGCTGGACTAGGACGCGCTCCAGTGCTTGCTGCCATAGCGTTGGTGGAAGCCGGCATGAGTCCGTTCGAAGCCGTCGGTTCTATTAGGGCTTCGCGTAGAGGCGCAATGAATGGAAGGCAGATGGCTTTCGTGGAAAGCTACACACGTCGCCCTCCACCTTCCCCGGTCAAGCCTCGGCAACGCTCGCGATCCGGTAGTTTTGTTGGCTCTTTTTGGCCCTCATTCAAGGCAGCACGCCCTTTCCGTCCCAGGAGCCCGGGGCACAATTCTTCCGCAACTCGCCAGCAGATGAATGCCAACCCGTGCAAACGTTCGGAGATTTAGAACGTGGCGCCACTGAAAAGGTCATGTTTTGCGGAGCTACACGCATTTTAGATGACTGGTAACCTATGATACACTTAAGACAACTTCGATAAAGCTTGTCCTTACGATTATAGTTTCGTTTCGCCCCTCGAAGCGCATTGCTGGGTAGTTCCTTCGAATTGACTATTGCGAATCGAAAGCAAGGCTTCGCTACACCTGCTGCCTTCTGTTTGAAGTGTGCCCCAATTTTTTGGACAAGGCACATGTGAATCCTGGGCTACACTTAGACCCTACTCGATCTTCAATCCTTCAGACGTCATCGCGGACAGGATTTCATGAATCGTGCCTTTGCCAGCTTTGCAGAATGTGTTCAAGATGGAGTTATGTCTGCTTGCGGGGCATTCGATACGGCTTCGTTACAGCGTATATATGACTGCCTCGAAAGTCGAAGGGAGAAGTATTTCGATGAAGGTACAGTTTGACTTCTTCATTTCTCCTTTTCTTCCTCAGATGACCTGACATTTTCTCAACGTGACCCTTGAAGACGGAAATGTGGTGGATGTGACGGAAGGTGAGCATTGGAAATTAAGTGTTCGCCGCGTACTCTTTACATCTAACCGATTTGGCGTAGCCAAACCTGAACACTCCAACGACCTCGAGTTCTATGTTCTCGACAAACGACTAGACTGGTACTTGTATCCTGCCGAGTTCTACAGGGAGTCCTCGTACAATACCCAAGGAAACGGAAGTGGAAATGCCATGGGACAAATGAAGCCACAAGGTCTGCAATCTACAGCACCCTCGGCAACACCAATCCCTTTCTGTGGGAAAAACGAAGTTCTTGCTAATGCCGCAACCGCCGGTGAACATTATGGCACTTCTCATTCATCTTCAGGCGTTGGAGCTGCTCCGTGTGCTGCAAATGATCAAGTTTCAGGGCCCGTTCGCACTACAAAGTCGTCTCCAAGAGAAAGCGAGAGGACTAAAAGTCCACCAAATGCCCAAAGAAAGTCTTCAACTTCTTTTTCGTCCTGCGAGGAGAGGGGGAAAGTTCTCCATGAGCTGGAGAGCAGCGAGAAAGCCGAGCCAGAGCCTTTACATAGTAGAACCTCGTCCCCAGGAGATAGCATGAAGCCAAAAAGTCCACTGAATGTTCAAGGACATTCTTCAACTTCGTCTTCGTCCACTGAGGTGAGGGAGGAAGGTCTTCATGAGCGTGAAAGTAGGGAGAAAGCCGAGCCAGTATTGGAGGTCGAAAAACGTTCTCAAGGCAATGAAATACGGGAGCAATCCCAAGCAATATCTTTTAAGTCGGAGTTGACTTTTCACACGTTGTGCTCTAATCTGGAGATCGGCAGCTTTCCAGCTAGTTTCCAGTTTTGATTACTGCTGATGTTCTCAAGGAATAAAACCTAGTAGTAGATGATCTCTCTCTTTTACAGGTGCAATATTTTTATCTCTCTCTTGCGAATACGTGCGCTAATTCGCTCGTACGTAGGGGTTTGCTAAAGTCCCCGACACCTACAATACCTCCAAACCGCAGCCACTAACTACAGAATAGTTACGCCACACACACTGGGCAACGACAAGAAATAAGATCTCTTAGTTGTTTTCAAACGCGGGCGTTTCGTCACCGACGCTTTTCGCCTTCCTCACAACCTCTTCAACCTCTAGAGACCGTCGGCTAAGGGGCACACCACGACAAGGCCCTCCGCAAGTACCACGTCCGCCACTCAAGAAACCATGAGGGGCGCCCTTACCACCCAACCCTCATATCTTCGGCGAGATCAGGTGCAAGAACCGGCCCGTAGCCTTTCACTGTCATCCAACCCCCAGTGCAGACCCTCCGAGAAACACCCTGGAAAACCCCAGCCAGCGGCTCCTTCGGAGCTCTTCCTGCAAAGGAAACTTCAGGGAAACGGCGGTAGGATCTTCATTCGATGATCGGCTAGTGACCTACTGCGTGCGTGCATATAGACGGGGGCATTTTAACGACGTGCCATCCAGTTCCACGACCGGCAAGCTCACCGACCGCTTGGACGAGTTTAACGACCTCCCGGGTCGGAATTACTACTTACTGCAGAGCGTCTCTGTTCAAAAGAAACGATCCCTCACTAGGTAGATTAACACTCTTCCAGGCCATTTTCTGACGACATCTGCAACTGTTAATCCTCGACGATCTGGAGAGGGCGGGAAACATATTCTCCGAGACAAAGTCCGTAACGCACAACGTAAAAGAAAACGCCCCACGTCATTCAGCACACCAGGGCGACATTTGCACAAAAGTTTACCTGGAGATACCTTTGTACTTAGAAAGTTATTTATGAAAGTGATGATGGTAATTTGGTAAAGGAATCCTGTGGTGTAGGATCTGTGTGGGAGTGCGTTTAGAATTCACGGTATCTTATAGGGGATACGAGCACAGTTCATGTCCGAATCCCATGGTTGACATATCATTATGTCACTCATAGATTTGCGTGATTCCTTGCATTACGACTGTCCAGCATCCTCCATAATGTTTCCATGTTGCGCATTGGTCAATATCTAATAAGGAACAGGAGTTAAATTAGCACTGCAAGCCCTTTACCTTTGTAGTTAGAATGCACCGAAGCGATGCATTCTAACTACCGCGGGTAAACAATGTCGGCGATTTCCGAGATATGTGCATTACAACCAAAACGATAGCGTTTATCATGTAAAGCTGGGTGCAGACTCGGTTTGGCAAACAAAGATTGTCGTTGCGAAAAGTATGGTACGTTCTTTTCAATTGTTTCTACGAGGGTAATAGCAAGTATGAACATGCTGTCGACATCAGTGCTTAAAAACATTTGCAGTCGGCCTCACGTCGAAATTCTTCTCGAACCATTGTGGTTGCTCAAGTTTTCCTTTCTTCGCGTAGAAAGCTTTGTCGTCGCACTTTCCCACTAGCGAACATGTCCAATCGGTTTCTCGACCTAGTGTTCTTCGTTTATAGTACAGGGTACCAGACCATGTGCTTGCAAAGTCTCCAATGAACAATTTCGCTCTGACTGCAACCTCTCTTTCTACAAAATTCTTTAGCATTGACCCGATTTCGTCTGGCACCACTGGCACCACTTTCACTCTTTTTGACAGATGAGATATCAGCTGTGCTCTAGATTCCGCAGGAACATATGGAGATGTTGCAAGATACAATGAACTCGCCCCTGTCTTTCTCATCACTTCAATCACCTCATTTCCAAGCGAAGTAACGCCGGTCCACATCACAGTGCCTTTTCGACCTTGTTTGAGCCGTCTCCGAATGCAAATCATTCCCTTCATCCGCTCTATATCGGGCACGCACTCGTGTTCATCGTACCGCAAATGGAGAACACATAACTTGTCGGTGTTCCATTGGTCGGCGAGGCGCTTCACTCGGGGAGCTGATTCCACGTAATGCATGAAACTATACAAGTACTCATTACCTTCTTCTCCCTTACGGAAGAAGGAATGCCCGTCTAAGAACACACAAGAACCTGTCAAAGAAGATATTTCTTTGACAAAAGAATAGTTTGCTCCATGTTTCATAGGCAGGAATCGCCTGTGAATCTTTGCATCTCGAACAAAACGTTTGTTGCGCGATTTCTCTGTTTCGCTAGAATTTTGTCCGATAAGCAGGCGAGCTGCTGCTGTAAAACGAGGAACTTGCTCCGCCAGAATCCCGTGGCGACGTCCGACAAAAACGTGTTGCACACCATTGCTACAGTGCCTTGGAAGAGTTCGGCTTACGTTCACAATACGACTTAAGAACCGGCTGTCCAGAAACTCATCGTATTCAACATCTGGTAGAGGCATGGTGTTATTGTCACGGGATGCGTGGCGTATAGAAATGGAAGGGGGTACGAATGTCAGGTTTCCTTGCCGAGCGAGGAGCATATTTTCACATAAATAGTAGAGCTGGTTTCCTAAACCGCCATAGGTTCCCGAAATCAGGGTGGGGCGGGGGGCAGTGACTTGCTTCGATGCTTCCGTATTCAATACTGATATCAACAAGATGAACAAGAGAATGAGAAGCTTGTTCATGTTACGCAACGAGGATGCAATTTCCATTGCTTCAGACCTCTATTTAGGATCGACGAGTTAAAACCTATCTCCCACAGATCTGCTCTCTGCCTTTGCCACGGGAAGGATTGCGGAGTGCGCCCAGTGGTCTGAAGGATATCCACAACAAAGTAGGGCGGATTAATTAATGTCATCTCTAATTCAACGGCGATTTCAAAAGCCGCTCGGGAGGAACAGATTCAGTTGCAAGCTCGCGAATGAACCTGAGCTGTTTTCCCTCATCGACACGTCGACCCAAAGGTGTATCTCAGTTCATGAAAGCGGCCGTTTAGAAGGATTCTCACCACATAATGGATCGCTCGTTTGCCGCCATTTTATCATTGTGACCGCGTATTCCATCTTCAACTCTTCTCAAGTGGCTTCTCGATTCTCTTTCTAAGATTTGATATCTTCTGTGAGCTAGAACGAGGCCCCAAAAGCTTTACGGGCAAACCGGCATATTAGTTTTGTCCGTCTCGAAGAGCATCGCCCATCACATTCAAAGTGGGAAGTAGCTCAGTGAGCGTAACGCGCCTCAAAACCTGCAGATCCTGTAGTACAGGCTGTAACTACGTTATCAAGGAAAACATAGGGGATTCTGGCAAACATCGCGCGTCAAGCACGAAGGTACTCTTGTAGCTCACGCGCATTGGTAACAATGAATGAATGAGCCTTTACGCGTTTTGAACGGGACGACACAGACTCATGCAGGCATCTGTATCCTCAAAAAACTTAAAACACGAAATACCTTCGTACAGTAGATACTTAACAAACGAGGGCAACAAACGAGGGCAACGTACAAAGGCACCTGAAGCCTTCAGGCTGAAGGGTGCTGAAGGGTAGCGTTCTAGCGTACTCTTAAGGCGTATCCTTATAACCCTCTGTAGTACAGAGTCTGTACATGCCCAGTAGGGAGTCGAAACTGGCTGTACTACGAAGGTACAGACTGTACCGTATCATACAGTACAGTATTACTGTACATCCATAAAATTGCTTCGTTCACCACAAATACAAGCCCCGTATCATCTCAAGACGTAGAGCCTCAGAGGCTACCTCTTCATGTTTATCGCGGTTTGGAAAGAAGAGAGAGAGGTAGAGAGAGCATTCAGTTCTGGGAGTACTTCGACATCCAGTCTCAGGACTACCTATCATTAGCAGTTGTCTTGCACGTTATCTACGATGCTGTCATGACGAGATCCAACATTTCACGCCATCTCAGGAGGCTGCGAGCTAGGTGGAGGTTGCACCGTATGGAATGGGAAGGAATGCACAGACCATTGCGACCCCCTCCAGGGTTCGAACGTTTTCATTCAGAAGAGTCCGTATTCCCTGGGATTCACGCGAACTGGAAGAAAAAGCGGACTCTCAAAGACTACACCGACGTGGCCAAGCAAGCTTGGAGACTCTATCGTCACTCTTATATCTACGATCCCGAAATGGCGGAATTCGAGAAGAAAATATTAGAAAGAGAAGATATGATCATTCAACGTCAAGCAAAAGCAATCTTGGATAGATCCGAGGCAAATTTCAAACGCAATCGAAAAGCCGTTCGAGATATGTCCGAACGCATTACTGAAGAGTTTCATGCCAGGAGACCGGAGGCAGAAGCACTCATGAAGGACAGAGTAAACGTCTTACGTGAGGCTTTAACAGAATTTGCTGAAGGTTACAACGAAGGCGTTGAAGGCCAGTTTAGCTTTTTCGAAGATAGTGAAGATGATGATGTGGACTATCCACCTCATGTTGCTAAGGAAGGCAACAAACCTGTGATCTACAGGAATGAGAAAATCTAAGACTTTTTGCAGGTGTTCCAGTGCTGAAGCACATGCTTGAGTAAGAGATGCTCACTCAAGACTCTTTCTTGTTTTGGATTGCTTCTTCACAAGTTAGTGGCTTTCTGAACTCCTTGTCAAGATTTCGTTGAACGATCTCTGTGACTAGGCAAGCAGCACCACATTCGGATATAAGCGTCAGAGGAATGCCAAGAAAAGGAACTGCACTGAGAAGACTGTACACAAAGCCACAACCAGCGATATACCCTCGGTATCTCTTGAAAAAGTATGTTCTCATTTCTGCACTTTCTAGGCGCTTCGTGTAATCCGCAACCGAATCCTCACCCGCTTCATCAGCGTCAACAACAGCTTCACCGAAGGAAACAAGGACATCATCTACACGAGATGACTCAAGAATTTCGGCGGGGATGGCGTGAACTGCTGAGACTGCTGCGGCTATACCGGTGCCAAGAACAGGCCTTATTGATATGAACTTGACAGCTGGTACTGCGATATATTTGCCGCCTGGGAACACTCTTTGTATAATCGCTCCAGCCAGCTTGAACATGGTTAACTTTGCTGCGCGTTTGAATCCTGAAAGTTTCTCGCGAATGTTTTTTCGAGTCTTTGGACGATTCTCAAGAGCCGCTCCAAACTCTGGATCACGCTCTTTTAAGGCTGCAAAGAACATGGCAGATGTAGCACCATACTGGTATTCAAGGATTATAGAAGTCAGTACCGTGACGATTCGGCCCCAGCGGGAAATTGTCCAGAAGAGTTCAGTAATGTCATCAGCTGGATCACGAAGGATTAAGAACAAGAGAACGCCGGCTGAACCGTACGCGATTTGCGCGTTGCGAATCGGCTTTAAGAGTTTCCAGAATTGCTTTTGGAGGGTTTCAGACCTAGCAAAGAGCATAATACCATCCACGGCTGCGGTCATTCCCTTTGCAAAACCTGAATAGAAGGCACCATGAGATGCATCTTTCTTCGCATGAGCACCGGAATTATTGGCTTCGATTGCACCGGCAGACATTGTGTTCACTGACCCTCAGTGATTCACTTCTTTAATCGTGATCCAAGTACCTCTGGACTGGGGTAAGGATACCGGCTTCTGCAGCTTCGGCAACTGCGTAGCGACAGTCTCAAACGAGTCGACTTACGACGACATGGGAAAAACTCTCCTGTTTCGACTTGCCCTCGAACACCAGCAATGTGCTTGTCCAACAAGTCCTGCCAAGTCAGGAGAGGGGTATTGCCCGGCAAACGATTACTCTACCCCTCTTAAAGAAACCAAAACTATTCGTAGTAACTAGCTACGAAGGTGCTATAACGTTCTTGGTACGTGTCCAGGGGTAAAGGGATGACCGGGTAGGAGGCTACCTTGTACCCCTGGTATCATGATGTAGGTTGTTTGAGGTCCTTGCACTGGGTAGCAGCAAGAAAGTACGAAGGTAGCAGCTACGTGTAGGTCCCTTTGGTGTATTTGACCGCAAATCGTTTTACCGACGCTAATCCCATTCTTTCTCCCATTTTCCTCGTCATTCAACCCCTACTAGAGATCGCCAGCAGAGGGGCACACCACGACAAGGCGCTTCGCATGTACATATCACGTTGGCCACCCAAGAAATCATGGACCACAACCCTTCCCTGTCAACAGTCGATGGTTGAACACAAAACCTACCACAAACGGAAAAGCATCTCACACGATTAGCAAAGACTTGCTTGACGGGAGGTACAGCAGAGCTATTGCGACTTTTCACTCGCTATGCCTCAGAAGTCAATGACACACACGCCTCGTATTCAGTTTCGGCACGTATTTCTTCCGCATCATTTCAAAACATAAGCTAAGTTACATTGCGCAATGTCATTTCTCATTCTAATCGCTCCTTCATACCACTTCACACAGCTCTCACTCATTGGGCGTACACTCTTTCTGCCCATCGTTGCGAAGGTACTCCAAATTTATTCATGGCACTAACGTAACCTTCCTCTTCAATCACTCTTTCGTACAGCGACACAGCCCTCACAGCGTTAGCATTCACTCCTGCACCATTTTTCAGAAGAGCATCCAAGGTGTACATGTGCTCAACGTAACCTCCCTCTTCACTCGCTCTTTCATACAGCGGCACATCTCTCACATCGTGAACATTCACTCCTTCTGCACCGTTCTTCAGAAGAACATCCAAGTTGTTCATGGCCTTAACGTGACCTCCCTCTTCAATCGCTCTTTCATACAGCCACACAGCCCTCATAGCG